>JARBWK010000005.1:130568755-130811255 GCA_030556195.1 Anolis apletophallus
GCCCAGGTCTCTGCTGTGAGCAGATCCGCATTTTTCCATCTGCGGCAGGCTAGGCGGCTGGCGCCTTACCTATCCAGGAGTGACCTGGTTACGGTGATCCAGGCAACGGTCATCCCAAGACTGGACTACTGTAATGCCCTCTACATTGGCCTTCCTTTGTCTGTGATCCGGAAGCTTAAGCTAGTGCAAAATGCTGCCGCTTTTGGCCGGGGAACCGGAGAGATGTCGCATTACTCCAATCTTGCAGCAATTGCACTGGCTACTGATTGAGCACCGGATTACCTTCAAAGTGTTGGTTTTAACCTTTAAGGCCTTATATGGTATAAGGCCAGCATACCTGAGGGCCCATCTTACCCTCTACAAACCCCAGAGATCATTTCGGTCAGAAGACCAAAACCTGCTTGAAATTCTGAATATTCGGACCTACCACCTATCGTCTACTAGGCACAGAGCTTTCATGATCACAGCACCAAATTTGTGAAACGTGAGCTATTCGAGATCTGCTTTCCTTTCGGAGGGCGTGCAAAACATTTCTTTTCCAGCAGGCATTTGGAGTCTGCTGACCGAGACTCTGCTAATTGAGTTTCTGTTATTTTAACTGCATTGTATGTACACTGTGTTTTTTGGATGTTGTAAACCAGGGCCGTCCAACTGGTGGCCCGGGGGCTGTATACGGCCCCCAGCCCCTTCCCTCCGGCCCAATAAGCCTTTTAATAAAAAATAAAAATTGAAAAATAAAATAAATAATAAAAATGTTTAAAAATACCTACTTCCGGGTTTGGAGCAAGTATCGCGAGAATACGCAATCCACACGGGATTTCGCTGTCAACGCGAGATCATGCCGGCGTTGACAGCGAAATCCCGTGTGGATTGCGTATTCTCGCGATACTCTTCGGCTACTCTACTACTGGATTGCTGAGGCCCACAGATGCGATTAGGACCTTCTTCGATTCAGTATTTGACTGTATGGATGCCCTTTTTGAATGCCCACCCTGCATTTTAACTCAGTAAAAGATTATATTTGACTGTATGCATGCAGGGGCGGAGCCGGGGAGAGGGCGGAGCTGGGGCAAGGAGGGGGCGGAGCCAGGGGGAGCTGAGATGGGGGAGGAGCCGGGACGGGGGCAGACCCTACGGCCCCCCAGGTCATCAGTGACCGGAATTCAGGCCCCTGGGCCGGTAGAAGTTGGACAGCCCTGTTGTAAACCGCTCCGAGCCTTCGGGGAGTGGCAGTATACAAGTCGGAATAATAAATAAAATAAATCAATATACCTCCTTGTATTGGCTGGGTATCATTGAGACCACCTACTTTCTACTTCCTCCAACTTTGATAAGACCCACCTTACAATGTCTTCATGTGAGTGCTTCCCACCTCCTTTCTTCATTTTCCAGCTCTGAGAGGGCCTACCCCACAATCTCCATGACAGTGTTGGGTAGGTCTTTATGGCTCTTTTCTTCCACCCTCCCTTCCCTCATACACATCTCACCTTTCCTTCTCATTGACATAAGAGAACAACTTCACCTAGCAACAGCCAATCCTCCACCTAGCAACAATCAACTCATTCAACCCACTGACATCACAGAGGTTCACTTCATTTAGCAACAGACTTTATGATACAGACAGACAGAAAAACATACATACATATATACATACCTTTACTTATATAGATATTTTATTCATATTTCTCATTATACATTTCATTCCATTTTGTGTGATTCCATAATTCTAGTGTAAAATACCAGTAATTGTAATGTGCCCTTCAGTTTTGAAGTTGCATATTATTTACCCTGGAATTTAATGTGCTCAACAGCACAGTCCTAGAACATTAGCGAGGCAGGTAGCATGAATTAGGCCATCTGGGAAGTCACACCCCTCTGTCAGGCTGAGGCCTTGCCTGATTTCCAACTGAGATCACTCACAAGATATTCAAAACTGAATGAGAGGTTCCGAAGACCTCATGAATGAGGCCAGTTGGGAACTGCATGGAATTAAAGCTGCAGGACAGGGTCTGTGGATAGGCAGAAGGAACAATTGGGTCACCAATCCTCCTTCTTCTCCGAGTGCCATGGAGTCTTGAAACCACCACAACCACCACCTGTAACAGCTTCTTCATACCTCCCTGTCCAGTTTCCAGGGTTCTGGGTTCCTACAGGCCTTTTTACACAATGTGTGCAATTACAGTGCACTATCAAATCGAATGAGTACCTCAATTTGACAATGTAATGTAGCAAAAATAAATGTTTATTTTATGATGAAATGATTTTTAAAGATCATCCAGTGGTCCTAAAACCAGTTTGGCACCACTAGATCGCTAAACTAACCATTACCATCCTATTCTTCTTGTAGTGGCATCCAGCAGACATGGTGTGGCTAGTAGTGTCTGTTACTTATCACCTTGAGTGACATTGGTTAGGGCAGATGGCTGTGAAAACAGTTGTGGATAGTTCCATCTAGGAACACACTCAACCACTTACACAAATTCAAAATTACAGTTTGCTCAGGATTATTGGGGAGTATTTAGAGTATCCTACAACTTTGTTTAATGTCATTCAAGGTAGTGTTGAGTAGTTTTGGCCCACCTTAACCTGATTCAGCTCCATATGTCATGCCGGAGCCTTGGAGCTGATTTGTTCCATACCCCACCCCATCCCAAGATAACAGGTCACTATAGATGTGCCATCAAACAACAATGTAATTATTAAACTATCTTGCTGCTTGCCAATGCAATGTAGCATTATGCCCTTCAATGTCGTTGAAGTTGATCTATCTGACAATCGGCTATCTTAAAAATGGATGTCTATCTCTAGGTTAAATTGTTTTCTTTCCCAAGTGAAAGTTGTCTGTAAACAGTCCATTTAGAATGAAAATTTTCTTAATGTGTCAAAACCAGTATGATGGATTTTGACTGTTATACAAAATTAGTAAATGGGCAAACATAAACCTTTTAACTATCTCATTATAATTTTCAGTTAATACATATTTATCTGCCTTGATTTTTCTCAAGCTGTTCTACCTTTGCAAGATTATTGAAGTGTCCTCAAGATCTGTATATTAATATGGCATTTGTGTAGGACTGTGCTTCTAGGATTTTACATACACTTTAAATACCTCCAACCACACCGTCCTCTGTCTGAAGTTATGGGCATATGGAATTTCTAGCAACATACCACCTTCTTCTGTTTCTTCAATGAAACTGCACCATGGTAAGGAAACTGTAATCAAATCTTACTCAGAATAGTAAGCATTCTGGGCAGAGTCCAGATGCCATTAAACTACCTTTCATAGTATTTTAGAAATGAAAGATTACTGACCCTTGCATCCAATATATTGGGTTTCTGTGAATTTTCCAGGCTGTATGGCTATGTTCCAGAAGCATTATTTATTGACATAGAGGCAGGCATCCCCAGAGGTTGTGAGGTCTGTTGAAAACTAGGAAAATGTGGTTTATTTATTTGTAGAATGTTCTGGGTGGGAGAAAGAACTCTGAACATTTCACAGATGTTTATATTGCCTAGTTTCCAATTGCCTAGCTTCCAACAGACCTCACATAGAGGATGTCTGCCATAGAGGCAGGCAAATCATCAGGAAATAATGCTTCTGGAACATGACCATACAGCCCGGAAAATGCACAGCAACCTAGTGATTCCAGCCATGAAAGCTTTTGACCACATATCCGATATATTGTTGAAGGCTTTCATGGCCGGCATCACTGCGTAGTTGTAGGGTTTTTTTGGGCTATATGACCATGTTCTAGAGGCATTCTCTCCTGATGTTTCACCTGCATCTATGGCAAGCATCCTCAGAGGTTGTGACCTCACAACCTCTGAGGATGCTTGCCATAGATGCAGGTGAAACGTCAGGAGAGAATGCCTCTAGAACATGTCCATATAGCCCGAAGAAACCTACAACACATCTTATATATTGTTCTTATGCAAAGTAGGTCAGCTTGTGTTGGCAAGAAAAGATGGTTGCATTAATCAGATTCTGCTCAAAGGTCACTTCCTACGTTCTATTTGCTAGTATGGATCTATGCTACATTTTTTTTTAAAAAAGATTTAAAAACTGTAAATGGGGAAAAAATGATTGCAGTGTTAGTGGAATGCCCATCATAGTGATAGACAAGACATGTGTGGTGAGTGAAGTGCATTTTTATCTGCTTTCATCTTGCAGCTAACTCCCCAGACCTTCTCAACAGAGACTGCTCAGGATTGAGAAGATTTTTCACCTCATCATAATTCATCCCCAAAGTGAACTGCTTTCTTTTTCCTCACAGGAACAAATTGCAGCAATTCATTTATCTGGGAGAATGTGAAAGGGGGTAGCCATGGCTACCACTGAGATTCTTAAGCCCACCAGAGGGCAATTTTTAATCTCTGTGCAATTCTTGACTCTTTTGTAAAATTATTATTATTCATAAAAAAGCGTAAACAATTGAAGAACTAGAAATAAAGCAAAAGAAAACACCACAAACATCAAAACAACTCAAAAGAAAGCTAGAATTCCTGACAAAATAATACTGACTTACATTATAATTCTTCTTTTATGTAAACTCTTCCAAAATGAATAATTAATTGTATTATGGTTGCCTTTAAGGCAAGGCTGGGGAATGTGGGGCTTTGGACCACATTGGATTGAACCATAGTTGTGTGTTCATGTGCAAGATCTGTTCCGCATAGAAAACCACAGACCAGATACAATTAAGTGGATAGAAAAAGGCCATAATTTCAATTGGTTACAGTTGTAGATAAAGTTGGCGCACATGGGTCTGAACTGAGGAATCAACCAACTTTCCTATTGATCAATGAGACTGCAGATCTGGCCTGATGCCAGATACATAAGGATGACATGAGAGGGTCCAGCTAGGCAGAACTACAATGTGGTCTCTCAGATTGGAAAGAACTACCTTCAGCTTGGCAAAGTATCTAATGTTATACTACCTCACCCAACCAGAGTGGATGTGGAGCCAATGAATTTCTGGCTGATTTACATACATGATTGACTGGCTTTTTTCTACCAACAGGGCAAGTCTTTCCACAAGAGACCTGTTGTTAAAAAAAAAGGTTTGTTGCAGAGTATAAATCGCAGCAGAGAAGCAGTTCAAAAGGGTTTACAGCAAATGTGGCATATGAGGACTCAAACTGGAAATAATGCATCTGAGCAAACAAGCCATGTTATTAAAGCATTTCTACTTTATTGTAGAAAGCAACAGAAAGGCAGTAATACACATGCAACAGCATGTTTAACAAGTTAGAACAGGAGAAAACATACCATGAGGCACACAAAATGGAGGCATACAGCAGAAGACTAACAGGAACTCTAAACTCCTCCCTTCTTCATCGCTGTGATTGGAAGAGAGAGTGAGCCAATAGGCAGAGCCTAGTAACAGTGATTATTTCTTCCAACTATATTACTAACTCTACCACTAGATGGCTCTCATGAGAGAGGAAATCTGCTCACTTGCATCCACTCTCATGAGACACAAATCACATTCATCTAGACATATTGAACTACAGCATTTTGCCATTAATTTCAACAAGACCCCAGGGGGAACACACTGCAATTCCCCGACCCAAAGCCTCACTGCCCAGTAAGTCAGGTATCACATTTCCCATTAGATAAAGCTAGCATAACTGATGGCAAGAGATGATGGGATCTGATGTCCAACAACATTTGAAAGGCTTTAATGTAAATCCGATGAGCAAGCCATATCATCTGGTTTATTGCATCCAAGTAGTTTTTTTATTGCTACCTGTATTTTAATAACATCACCATCACTGGTTAAGTCAATCAAGAATAATATTATTTTGATTAGTGGATCACATACTTTTTTTAAAAAAAACCCTATTTTTATTAGATTTTCTTAATACAATAAAGTAAAGGGAAGAAAGGGATGTAGGGGTGTTGGAAAATAAGGTGGGAAAAGGGTGTGGGGAGAGATAACGGAGGATCACATACTTCAGATGACAAATTGGAGAATAAAATGATTGCCTGAGATGCAGAATTAAAACAAACAAACAACAAAAACTGGAATCCATTGATTTTTTATAAGGCAGAGATTCCGTACAAACACTATAAATTTCCAGCAGTGGTCTTCCATTGAGTTTTCCTATCCACCCTTGCACAATTCCCAGTAATGACAGCAGGACACATTTCTATTGTTAACCAGGGTGTGGTTGGGATGGAGAAAATCCCAGAATGATTTCAGTACAACTTTATAGCTGTGAAAAGGGGAAAAAAGAACTTTTCTTCTCCCAGATTTCATGAACTTAACAATGTCCATGAAGGTTTTATCCCAAATGCAAAACTATAGCCAGATCATGCATTTTACTGTAATAAAATATTTATCTATTTATTTATGCTTCACATTTATAGACCACCACTCCCCAAAGGCTCGGAGCGGTTTACAATAGTATGCATAAATACAATCCAACACAGAGTACACATATAAAACCAACACATTACCTAACATTAAATATAAATACAAGAAAGTGGAGGTGAACTAAGGGTTGCATATCAGGTGGGATCAAATAAGATATACTATCAGTAGCACAGTTACTTTAACCTTAACTATACACATTTAAAACACAATATTTCTGAGATAAACATTTTTTCTGATATAGTTTAATATCTGGAAGAATGCCACATAAAAGCAGAAGCAAGATTTTTATTGCTACTCCAGAGAATAAGGCACAAAGCAATGGATTCACATTGTAAAAAAAGAAATTCTTGCTAAATATTTGGCACAACTTCCTGATTGTAATAACAGTTCAATGTTAGAATCAATTTCCTTTTGTTATGGTGGACTATCCTTTATTGAAGGCCTGTAACCATAAATTGGATAACCATTTCTGAGAGGTGCTTTAGCTGAAAATTCCTGCATGACAGAGGTTGGGCTAGATGGTCCTTGAGGTCTGTTCCAACTTATAATTTTATCATTTTATGATTTCACAGCAGATTTTAATGTTTTAAGTAAGCTCTACATAAAGTGCTCAGTCCCTGATTGGAAGATAATTATCCAGAGTTAAGTTAATTGTTACTTTATATTACACAATGTAATATCAGCCAGTATGACTTATATAACTCTGTAACTATTGATTCTTGTGTTACTAAATGGCAAATGATGTCTATTGATCCAAGGAGTGCATATTTTCCTAGTTCTAAATGAAGCAATGCTAAGCTTTTGGACACTCATTTATGTTCCATCCTCATACTGCACATTCCATGTTTAAGCAAAACATGTTAAGCAATAATACTATCTGGCGTCCTATGTTCATATAACATTAAGCTCTATGAGACAATGCCAAATTGGCAAACAGAATGGGTAGATTTAGTGATGGGAATCCATTATCTGGAAATCTGAATTTGTATTAAATGTCAGTGTGAATGTTTTATTCCATGATAAATCCCTTTCCCCTCCCCAATGTATCTAAAACTAAAGAAGAGATCAGAGCAGTACCGTAGCCAGGGGGGTTGATTTGAGGGGGGCTGAGTCTGAGTGAGAGAGGGTCTACCCCAGGGCTGCCCAGGAAGTCGATCGCGATTGACCAGTCGATCCCGGGACCGAAGGAGGTCGATCCCAGCCGGATGGAGTGCTTCTCAGAGGGGGGCAGAGCCAGGCCATGCCAAGCCCCAGCCCTGCCCCCTCCCCCAGCTTTGGCACTCCCAGCAGCTGCTCCAGATTTGAGGAGGGCAGGGCCAAGCCAGCCTTGTGCTAGCTATGCCACCACTTGCTTGGCATTGCCATCCTCAAGCCTGGAGAAGTTGCTGGGAGCTCCAAAGCCAGAGGGAAGGGGGTGGGGCTTGGCATGGCCTGGCTCTGCCCACTGTGGCTTCCGCGCTACCAGCAGCTTCTCCAGGCTTGAGGATGGCAGTGCTAAGCCAGCCTTGTGCTAGCTATGCCACCATTTGCTTGGCATTGTATTGTTATCCCACCCCCTGGCCATGACCCCCCCTGCCCCCTTCCTCTCCAGCCTTGAGGAGGTCGGAGACCTTTCTGACTTGGTTTTAATATGAGCTGAAAAAGTGGTGATCAGATTGTTATCCCAATATGAATAAACATAACAGTTTAAATAATGTACCAGTAAGGCCTCGTGGACCACCCTGAGAATTTCGGGGAGGGGGCTGATCCCCTCAAGCCCCCCCCCATCTATGACCCTGGATCAGACTATTTAAAAACTATTTCCTGCTATCTAGGGAGTCAAGAGATCCTTTTTTGAAAGCAAGGAGAGAGAGGAGCTGTAACTGCTACACTAACTGATGCAAAAGTGATATCACCTGCATATCATTCTGATTAGATTTACCATAGCAACCACACAAACTTCCCTCACTTGGCATCAATATCTGGGTGATATTTGTTAAAAAAGAAACCTGTTTTTCAAAGAATTCTTACTCTTTCCCAAATGAACCCCCTTAGAAAGCACTAGAGAGTTTCACTAACAAAAGGGGTAGCTGAAGCTAACTGGATAATTGATATAGCCCCATGTAGGTAATATATAAGGACAATGCTCAACGAGATGTAGTTTCTTTGCTTTACCCTAAAGGTAGACATTAAGATTGTAACCTCCTTCTCAGTACTCAATGTTGACAAAGCTTGTATTTCTCTCTTGTAAGATTTCATCGCCAAGCAATGTGCTGTTTCATCCTTCAAAAAGGCTAGCAACTCGCTTGTACTGTCAATTATCAGGCACTTCACAATAAGGATGGACAAATCTGTCAATTTCAATTTTCCCTTAATTTAAAATCCTAATTTATTTTCATCTTCCTTATGAAGGAATTGGCAAAATTCTTCTAGTAGATGACACAAATGGATTTTCAATCATCTGTGCTGGCCAAATGTAGGAAGTATTACATTTGCAATATTACCATGTTGCAACTGCCTATTAAGCATCTATAGAGAAATGAAGATGGCATACTCATTTCAGATTTCAAATAATTAAGCATTCAAAGCCATATGAAATGGATGAATGAATCTATCAGTTTTATCACTCCCCGCATGCATTATTTTTTTAAAAAAAGTAATATATCTGGGATTTGTAATATAGTAAAGTACCTGGAATGCTGTTAGAAAACATTCGTGCTGCAGTTGGGGGCGAGTATATTTAAACTTGCCAGCAGAAGATTCCTAATTTTGCACTAAACTACACAATCCATGAGTCCATTGGTGGAGTCAAAGCACCATAGTTGTGCTATCCAAATGTTATAACTCTGCTGTATTGGTGTCATTGAGATTTGGTATCCTATATGCCTATTCACCATTCTGTCATTAGCTATTCTCCCAGGAAACCAATTTTCCTCTTTAATGTCTGGCACACATTCTTATAGCTGTGTGAGAGCTAGGGAAAACTGCTTTCCAAATAGGAATGGCACTGGCGGAATCACTGCCAAAATTACATTGGCCAACGTTCTTAGAAATTGACATGAAGCAATAGCAATGCTGTCAGGCACCAGAGAGGAGACAGACAAATAAATATACATTTACCACTGTTCTTCCTTCCTTTCCTTACTTGTTTCTCTGCTTGCTTGCTTCCTGAGGAGATATAAAGAATTTTAACACCATAAAGGTCCATACATCTATCTTGCATACTGTGCTGACTCCATCACCTGGAGAGATACTGGCTGAAGCTCCAGCGCAGTCATGAGCAAACTTCAGCACTCCAGGGGTTTTCCAATCCCACAATTCCTAACAGCCTTCTGGCTATTAGGAATAGTGGGAGAAAAAGTCCAAAACACCTGGAAGGCCAAAGTTTGCCCATGCCTGCTCCGGAGCAACACAGTAGAATCTCCCCTTCATCTCCTCCCTTCTCTGATCACCTGCAATGAAAAATACAAGAGGGGGATGCTAAGTTCCATATCATATTTGGAGCTGACTGAGTCTGGGGGGCCTTCCACACAGCTGTATAAAATCCTCATTGAACTTGATTATATGGCAGTGTGGACTCAAATAGCCCAGTTCAAAGGAGATATTGTAGATTATCTGTCTTGATATTCTCAGTTATATGGCTGTGTGGAAGGGTCCTGGAAAACACAGGATGGTCATGTAAAGAGATAATAATGATGATGATGATGATGATACTTTATTTCTAGCCCGCATCCATCTCCCCGAAAACAATAAACATAATAAAAGCAATAAGCACAATAAAATACGTTGGTGAAAGCACAACAATATAAGTGAGTCTAAAAACAGAACCGAAAGGGCGGGCCACATGAACATATAGGATGTTTAAAACTCAGGGGAGATAACTGGAGTAGTGTCGAAGACAATGGGTCACATAGGGGGAAAAGGTTTCACATTTGGGAACCTAATCTCTGAAGGCCAGGTGGAAGAACCAGGTTTTCCATTGTTTCCTGAAGGATTCCAATGAGGGGGCATTCCTGATCTCTCCCGGAAGGGAATTCCAAAGGTGGGGGGTCCACAGAGGAGAAGACTTTCTCCTTAGTGCTCACAAGCCGAGTTTGTGAGACTGGCAGGGGAGAAAGAAGGGCCTCCCCTGAGGAGCGAAAGGATCGGGCTGGTTCATGGGAGGAGAGCCGGTCACAAAGGTAGGCGGGTCCCAAACCGTTTAGGGCTTTGTAGGTAATCACCTGCACCTTGAATTGGGCCCGGAAAGTAAATGGCAGCCAGTGGAGCTCTTTGAACAGGGGGGTCGACCGCTCCCTCTCAGAACTGTCACAACTGCTTATTCTATTTATTTATTTTATTTATTTACAGTATTTATATTCCACCCTTCTCACCCCGCAGGGGACTCAGGGCAGATCACAATGTACACAAACATGACAAACATTCAATGCCATAGACAAACATATAGACAGGCAGTCAGAGGCTATTCAACATTCCAACTTCTAGCGACCAGGGGAGCTGTCACTTCACTGTCCATCTGCGACACTGATGAAGTACTTTCCGCATTTCCTGCATGCTTTTGCTGGAGATTTTTTATGGCCTCGTAAATTTTGTTAAATTAGCCTCCCCACACTTAGGTGGTGCCTAAATTTCCTACTTGACAGATGCATCTGTATTTCAGGTTGCAAAGGTTGACAACAAGCTACACAATTGGCTGGCTGGCTTCGCTCATGACCTCCGACCCAGGCTGGCTTCGAACTCATGACCTTTCGGTAAGTAGTGATATTTAAAAACAGCTGACACCCAGCCAGCTGCACCACAGCCCCAGCCCTAAGTTGCAATTTGCTTTATTTATTTATTTATTATTTCACATTTGTCTGTTCTGGGGAGAATTCGTAAAATACAACAGATAACTCATAATAACTCACAGTAATTTAAGATTGATATAATTCAAGGTTGCTTTATGTAGCTTTGGCTCTGAATGGGAGGCAGCCAGCCAAACACAGTTCCGTTGTGTCTTGTCCTAAAGCTGGTGAGAGTCCCACACACTGTCTTCAGCTGCCTTTCCTACGGTTGCAGAGTGGGAGACATCCAGTCAGACGTAGCTCCATCATGTCTTATTTATTACATATTATTTATTATTAAAACCTATTGAGATTGTACGTCTGAAGGTAACGTGCTCTGAGAGCTTTCTGGCTGAAAAGTGGGACATAAATAAATAAATTAATAAACAACCCAGATCAATCCAGTATGTCATTTAGAGGTGTGCTGATTCACCACCATTTGAGAATAAGTGGCCACTGTAGATATGCTTTTTGGTAGGAGCGAGCTAGAAATGTTACCCCTCTTTGGTCCTGATCAGAAACAGGACAGACTTCAGCTGCTGGTGGGCTGGTGTAGGGTATGGCCAGGAGTTGATATGCAGGATAGCCTTTTGGGAATGAAAAGGTTTCAAATGGTTTGCTGATTCTTTTTCTGGAGGAGTGACGTCTACTTTGGCGGATATGGGAAATAATGATTACTTGCGAGGCATAAGACGTTGATTTTGGAAGATCATTTAGCTGTGATTCAGACTGCAAGTGGGAAAAAATAACATGTTTGAATGTTCTCCACAAATAAAATGACAGTGATTAGAAAAGAAGCATAAGGAGAAGATTTTGTTGTTGTATCAAATAATATGTTACATTTGAGAAAAGAGGAAAAGATTGTGTTAGGTAGAAGAGTCTGTTTGCCTTTAATTTTAAACAGAACAAAATAATGGAAGCGTATCCATAATATTATTGTTCTTACTCCCTATGATTTTTTCCCTGTCTTTATTCCCTCTTCAGAATCATCAAAAATATTTCTCCTTATTCACTACCTGCAGGTGGGGCTGTGAAATGGGAGGACAGTCTCAACCCATCTGCAATAAATACCAAAAAACATAAACAATGAGTAATGTAAACATCTGCAAACTATGGTGATGAAATTCATATATTATAGCTGACCCATGCACGCGCTGCTGTGCCATAGTCTGTGGCTAACCACTTCTACCCACATGGTGGGAAAGCACAATCAAAGGACTCTTGACAGATGGCCATTTTGCCTCTTATTGATAACATTAAGAGACCTTTAGCAGTTTGCTCAGGATGAGTTGGGATTTGTATCTTTCTTTTGTTGTATTGTAGTCCTGTCCCACTGTATTCCCTGGCCTGGGACAACAAAGTGAATGTTTGTATGTATGTGGATATGTGCCAGCTTTCTGATTGGTTGCCACTGTGGGATTATTTGCATAACGCCTCTGATTGGCCAGCACCACCAACATTCCGACACTAAACTGCCAGAGGGGGGTGGCTCCCAACCTCTACATTCTAACTGAGGGAGTATTTGCATAATGCCTCTAATTGGCCAGCACCACCAGCATTCCAACACTCTAAACTGCCAGAGGGGGGTGACATGGGGGATCATGGGAGTTGTAGTCCAATTGTTTTTTTTTGTATTTTTGATCATGTAGTTTAATTTTTATTTTATTTTTTTGGGTGGTAAACATACCTTATGGGGTTTTGTGTGTATGTGGGCTGATTTGGTGTTTCTGCCTTGTGTGGTTTTGCTGTCTATAGGCTATTTAGGATGACAGCTCTCTTTTTATACATATAGATTTGATATGAATATTTATTTTACAGTTTCTATCTGGATTAAGTAGATTATTGGTGAAGCAAATGACAAATTTACTGAAGTTTAGATATTTTTAACTGTCTTCAGTATGTTGGGGGCATTGTTGTTGTTTTAAAAAGCTAGATTTACTCAACACTCCTATTATTAAGTTACTAGATACGGTTCAAATGATGTTACTAGGAGAGAAACTACAAATGTTAGATAAAGAAAATCAAAAAATGATGGACTGGATGAAGATTAGAAATTACTCCCAAATGGAATTCAATGTAGAGCATTAAGTAATTTAAGAATTAGAATGAGAATATCTATTATTTAATACTATATCTTTCTCCATTGCACTTCTACAGGAGACAAAGGTACCATAAGAAAGGATACTGGAAAGTATCAAGTGAGAAAGGAAGAGCGGGCCTGGTAAACAAACCCCTCAGTCTCCAACCTTGAGCACTCTATCCCTATTTTTCTATCTATCACTATACTCTATGTCGAGATTTTGCCCTCAATTTGAATTATTTGAGGGCAACCAACCTTAATCAACTCTAAGGGGAACTAGTCCCCTGTATTTTCTTTCTTTCTTAACCTATGGGGAGAGGCTTAACCTCTATCGCACAATCTTAAGGTACTTGATCTTTTCTTTTTCTGTATTGTTACTCCTATCTTTTATCGTAATGCTGTAACGTTTTAATTTATATGAACTAATAAAAACTATTTTTTTAAAAACCAACAAACACTCCTAATATTACCAATCTAACAGTGAACAGACCCAAGATGCCTTGGCATGAGTTAGACTGCATACACTATACTCTATATTTCTCTGCATGTGGCAAACAAAAATCGGCTTATCCCATGAAGTGTGAAACCAGATTATTCTTATAACTGCAATAGGCATGAAATCTTTGTTTCAATAAGGATATGTTTATTCCACAGCACTTCAAAACTCAGCTTGTTTAAGGTTGGCATAGATTGGTGATTATCTTTCCAGGAATTCAGAAGAATGAGATCTGCACCTAAACAAGCAATTCATGAGACACAGAAAAAAAACAATCTCCACTTCTGGGATACTTAAAGACCATTGTTCGTTGTTGTTCAGCTTAGCTTGAAAAGGGGATTGTTGAAATCCCCTGAATAAATGTATTGCTGCCAATGTGCAAATCTTTGCTTATTACTCATTGCTGCATGCAATTTTTCTTCCAACCAGGTGAGATTGCAAAAGGTGTGTATGTGTGTGTGTGTGTGTGCACGTGCATGGTTATATTGTTCAATGACTTTTCATATTTTCGAACGTTTGTGTGTCCTTCTGATAGGGAGTGTGGGGTTGGGGGGGGGGGCATTTAGGATCATGACAGGAGTATCATGGTGAATAGCCAATAGTTGCAACCCCCTCCCAGCATTTTCTGCACAGGAATACATATTTCTGCATTTAATGTTTTTCACACAGAAAAGGCTGTTTTCTGCACAAAAATGCTGATTTCTATGCAAAACAGCCATGTGGGCTTTTCACAGAACAAGTTGCAGATTGCAAATAGCCTTCTAAAGGTGTAAATAGCCTTCTAAAGCTCTCTTTCAACAGGGAGATTTTTTTTAAATTACAAATTGTTGCATTGAAGAACAATTAAGTAACTTAATGAATAATTACATGCCTAGAATGAATGTTTGTTGTTACTTGCTATATTTCTTAATTTTAAAATGTTAATATTGAACATAGCAGATGAATCAAACTCACCCCAAAAAAGAGAGAAGGCACACTGGGATTCTACATTTTTGATCTTTTCATTCTATGCAGGCAGCACTAAAATACCTTTTTGTTAATCACATACATATCTTTATTAATGTCCATCCTTTATGTATCCATTGAAGTTTTTAAAGGAAAGGATAGAAAACATCTTAATGGATTCCATAACCATGTTGCTATTGGTAGAGTTGTGCATTTTTTTTTAGTCATAGTCATCATAAGTTGAATTAAATTTGTTAAATTCATACTTATGTTGTAATATCTGATGCACTGGCATGGGCTTTATCAAAAGCTTAAGAATCAAAACTTTCCCAATATTTTTTCATTTTGAATTTTGTAAATCAGGGAAGCCTCCCAAAGTCAGTTTCGTTTTCAGTGCACGGAAGGAAAGCAAATCCAAAAAGACTAAATTAATAGCATCTCGCCATTAGGAGAGGCAAGCAGCAGGGGGAAAGCAGAGTTCGCTAGGAAAGAGACTGAGAAAGCACAGAATTAAGGGAAATGAGGAGCCCTGTGGAAGAGAATTCAAAAAGCCCTGCCCTAAACTACATTTCCCTGAATTCTGCTCAGCATCAGAAGGCCCCAAACAGGATAAGGGAGAGATTTGTCCTTCCGTAGCAGCCGCCAGCCAGAGTTCCAATAAATTGTTGAAACTGCAAAGAGGAGGACTCATACTTCTAGTGAGTAAATCTCTGTGCTGGGCTGGGAAGAAATCCCTAAATGGAAGCTGTATTGGTTAATATGAGAGACATTCAATTAGATAGCGGTTGTAGCTATTTTTAAAAAATCATGTTTTTGTTTTTGTCAAAACTTTTTTTTAAAAATTCTATAAAATCAATAGATGTATGAATATTTCTGAAAGTTGGGAGAAATGATCCCCTCTTATCTTGTGTTATTATATAGATAATTCAAGGCGATAGCTTTTCTATGTTTTTTTTATGGATAAGTGAAACATTCTGAAACTTGATAGGCAAATGAGTCCTACCATTCTAGCAAGTTTCACCCCAAAAATAAAGAATAAAGGGGCCTCAGAATTTTCCCCACTTGCACAATTTCTATAACGAAAAAGTAACAAAATTTTGTTACTGTCATTATAGTAACACAATTTCACTAATGACACTTTAGAAACATAATGGCAGTGCCCCCCTAATTTTGTAATGAGTTTTGAAACATTTATTTCACCGATTGCTCAGCCCTAATACCTAGGGCTAACCTTTGAGGCATCAAAATTTGTGTTAGCCAGTGTAACATATCTATAGTCAACATCCTTTGGGAACTACACAGAGACATAATTCTTAATAGCACCTCCATGTGTCCTTTCGTGGTCATTGCAGGACTAGATATTCCTTACACAGCTATGTGGTGGCTGGGTTGGACAGAAGGCAATCATATTGTTTCTTTGTTCTGAATTATGCTCTGTGCTTCTGGCTGGTTGCCTTATATGGCTGTGATAACACAGGCTAACAAGGAAGGCAAATTCTTTATTTCAAGAGTGAGGAAAAGGATTGCATTCCATCTTCTATCATTTTTCCAGGAGATACAGGATCTCTGTCATATTTCGATGCTTTGTTAAAAATGTATAGACATGCTAACATTATTGGAGAAGTGTGTCTTAATTTACATATTGATGGAAAGTAGTGAGAATAATGTACATTTTGTCATGAATGTACACATGCACACGAGAGCCAAATATGAATGATTCATCCCTTTAAAGACGAATGTGAAGGGAGGATACATTGTGCAATATTTGTGTATGCAATTACTAGATTGTATTTATTGTTTTCAGGGTATTTAAGGGATTTGGCACATCTGTGTTTCTGTATTTCATACATAGAGCATGAAAGCATCTTTCAATTTCTTTTCCATTGATTTTTAAAGAATTCCATCAGTAGTGTTGTCTTGTCCAAGTTGTGTAGGGTGTTGAAAACCCCCCATTTCTGTGTATTTTTGCATTTTCCAATTGAAAAAGGGAAACTTTTGTCAATTCCCTCCAAATAAAATCATTTTGTGCACATTATGTCTAATGAAAAAGGAGGAAACAAAAAGACTCTGACATTTCTTTTGTTACTTTCATTAGTTGAAAACTAAAATACACTTGTATTATTTCATTTGCAATCCGGTGCCCACAAACTAAATACATTAAAATCCCAGTTAATGTACATTTAATCTGGTTCCACTATATAAAAAAATAATCCAGGAGCTTCAATTTCAGACAGCTTTGGAAATAAATGAATGTGGGATCAACAGATTCCAATGCAAATTACTACAATATATTGAACAAACTGATTCAAGCATACTTATCCCTCCCAATGGACAAACAATAAAAAAACTGTTTAAAAGAAAAAAACTGAAATCTTTGGATATAGATTATGAATACACACACACACAAAGAGAGAGAGAGAGAGAGAGAGAGAGAGAGAGAGAGAGAGAGAGAACCAAACTAGAAGAAAACCCTGACAAACCCTGACAAAGTTTGGTACCTAAATCGCCCTTGCTCTCAATTTGAGAAATAAATATATTCTAAAACATGTATAGTATGAGGGCGGGTCAATAAGTTTGTGACTTTTTGAATTTCTTGCCTCTTAACTGAAAGGGCAACACTGCTCCTGTCAACAGACATCTGTCAGTTGACTCCTGTCAAAATTTGAACAAGCGGTGTCATTTAGTTTGTGCTTGACAGCCATTGATAGCAAACTACTGCGTCATTTGAGGAGAAAATGGAAAAAGGTGAATTTCGTGTACTCATTAAGCATTATTTTTTGTGGAAAAAACATCACTCAAACCAAGGTTAAGCTTGATAAATACTATGGGGACTCTACACCATCAATTTCAATGGTAAAAAAGTGGTTTACTGAATGCCGTTGTGGCTGTACAAGCACGGAAGATGCCAAACATTCTGGACACCCAGTTGAGGTCTCTACACCCGAAACAATTGGAAAAAAATCATGATATGGTGTTGGCCAATTGGAGATTGAAAGTGCGAGAGATTGTGGAAGTCATAGGCATCTCACATGGCTCAGTGGTTTCAATTTTAAATGATCACTTGGGTATGAGAAAGCGTTCTGCAAGATGGGTGCCGCGTTTGCTCACAATCGACCACATATGCAATTGTGCCACAATTTTGCAGGAGTATTTGGCATTGTTAAACTGCAATATGGATGAGTTTTTGCGCCATTTCGTAACCACTTGGAAGACTTAATGAGCAGATAGATAACGAGCACATAGATAGACGGCTGGAATTTAGCCAGAATAGACAGCTCAGCCAAGGTTTTCGCTGTTCTGCTAGGTTTCGAATGATAAGAGCGAGAGGCAGTCTAGGAAAGCTAAACCAGTTTCTGGGTGTTGGGATTTAAGTTCTCTTCAGGGTAAATAATGGTCAGATGAAGCATCAATTCAGAACCCCGCTAAGCCCTGCTCTTGTTCCATTGAAGCCTTGCTTGGAAGATTCATGTTAAATAATTTTTGTTCAATGGTTTGACTCTTTGGCTCTTGGGATTATTATACTTCTGCTGTGGATTAATGTTTTTTCTGGTTATTTGGATTTGATTACAAAAGTCTGGATTTTGTTTTTGAACTTTTGCTGAACCTTGCCTTGGAATACTGTATACCTGCTTATCTTCCTATCTTATTGGACTTCTATTTTTCTTAAAGCATATTTTTACTGTGCTGTTTTTACCTATATTCAATAAAAAGGGATTGTTTTCCTACTCAATGAGTGGTGTTTTAAAGTCAGAGAGTTATTCCTGTTCTGGAGTGCAACAGTTGAAACATTATGAAACTCAGGGTGGAGGTAACAGTGGTAAATGTAACGCTACAATTGTAATGAGATTAATCCCAATAGCTCTAAAAATAAGGGAGAAAGGAGCCCCGGAAGCTTCCCCATCTGTGCAATTACATAACAAAAAGTAAATAAAATTTAGTTATATCATTACAGATAGGATGCTGATCCCTTAAGACATTTTAGAAACACTTTAGAAATTATCATACACACACCCCCCAATTTAGTAATGAGTATTAATTCCACAGGCCTAATCTATGTTTAGACAATTCAGACCTTGCAAAAAGACCTTGCATATAACCCAGCGACTCCTAGTGATAGGAAATGATCATCTTTTTTCTATTATGCAGAAAAAACATCCATGCCTTTCTTGGAGAGAAAGTGGTAGCCAGAAAAAGCAAGAAATAGCAAGCAGTTCTCCATGTTGCCACTACACGAGCCACAGAGGCAGATAAAGTAGCTCTCCCATTGTACTGAACTCCTGTTCTATGACTTGTGACTGTGGTATTTGGTAAACTGAATTCATTACCAGATAACTTTGTAACCAAAAAAATCTAGCTTTTCTACCTTTAACAAAAAAAATTCTTCTCATTTCCTCTTTCTTTTCCTTTTGTGCTGGGTCTGTGAATGTGAATACAAAACAATTTGCAAGATTTTAAGCTTAACGTTTGGCATTATAATTACATCAGTCACTCTTGTGAGGGACATCACTGTGATGGATTTTTTGATTTTAAAAAAAGTTTTACACATTTTTAAAACAATGCTTTCAAAGCTTTCTGATGGGGACTGCTTTTGTACCCCTGAGTGTGCCAGGGAGTGGTACTATATGGGCCCATTGGTGGCAATTATTTCTCACTATAAACCAGAAGCTATTGCCTCAAGGAACAGCCACTGGTCTATGGACAACCACTTCAGTGGTACTTTTGTTTTTTACTGTAACAGAAATGGACTATCACACATTACTTCTCTGTTACCAGATTCGACTTCTATCCTGAAAGCTGAGCAGGGCCAACTCTGGCTAGTACTTGAATGGAAGATCATTCATGAGTATGATCTGGAGTGCAGAGGTAGGACATGGTAGGCCTTCTACAAATTCTCATAAACAGCCAAAGTTGAAAGGGCAACAGAGCAATAAATATAAATGTCTGTACGCAAACGCTAGAAGCCTTCGAACAAAAATAGGAGAGTTGGAATGTTTGGCAAAAGAAAAAAAATTGATATTATTGGCATAACAGAAACCTGGTGGACAGAGGAAAACAATTGGGACACAAAAATTCCAGGTTATAAACTGTACAGGAAAGACAGGAGAGGGAAAAACGGTGGCGGTGTGGCCTTGTACATAAATGAAGAGCTAGAATCTCATGAATTAGAACTTCAAGAAAATTCAAACTCACCTACAGAAACATTGTGGGTAAAAATCCCAGGACAAAAAACTAATCTAGCATTAGGGATCTGCTATCGCCCTCCCAACCAAACTCCAGAGGCAGACTGCTATCTGGAAAATGAAATTAAACAGGCCTCAAAAAGCAATAAATTAGTCATAATGGGGACTTCAACTATCCCTGAATAGATTGGCTAAATTCTTGTTCTACGCATGAAAGAGAGACAAGGTTCCTCGACATGCTAGCTGATTATTCCCTTGAGCAGATGGTCATGGAACCAACCAGGGGAAAGGGGATCCTGGACTTGGTGCTAACTAATGAACAAGATCTCGTTCAAGATGTCCTTGTAACTGAGCCCATAGGTACCAGTGACCACAACACAATAACCTTCAACTTAAGTTTGGATAGCAAACTGTCAGTGAAAACTAACACAGAGACCTTAAATTTTCAAAAAGGGAATTTCACCAAAATGAGAAAAATAGTAAAGAACAAACTAAAGGAACAGTAAAAAAAATCAAATCCCTCCAAATGCTTGGAAACTGTTTAAAAATACTTTAAAACAAGCCGAACTAAAATGCATTCCTAAAATAAGAAAGAGGCCAGGAAAGTCCAAGAGGACATCGGCATGGCTTACAAATGAAGTAAAAGATGTGATTGGAAAGAAGAAAAACTCATTTAAGAAATGGAAGGCTCTTCCTACTGAGGAGAACAGAAAGGAACACAAGCTCTGGCAAACTAAATGCAAAGCAACCGTCAGGAAAGCCAAGAGAGATTTTGAGGCACATATAGCTAAGAATATTTAAAAAAATAGCAAAAACTTCTTTAAGTACATCAGAAGTAGAAACCCAACTAGAAAAGCAGTTGGGCCACTTGACGAAAATGGTAAGAAAGGGACAATAAGTGAAGACAAGGAGATTGCCGAGTGGCTAAACGACTTCTTTGCCTCCGTTTCACACAGGAGGACAGACAACATATGCCTGCAGCTGAGTCAGTTTTTTTCAGGGAGGAATTAAATGAATTAAACCAGATAGAGATAAACAAGGAAGATGTTCTCACATGCCTTACTAAACTAAATGTCAACAAATCACCAGGGCCAGATGGCATCCACCCCAGAGTTCTTAAGGAACTCAAGTGTGAAATTGCTGAAATTCTAGCCAAAATATATAACCTTTCTCTAAGATCAGGCACTGTACCCGAGGACTGGAGGAGGCAAATGTAACTCCGATCTTTAAGAAAGGATCCAGGGTGATCCAGGAAATTATAGGCCAGTTAGTCTAACCTCAGTTCCAGGCAAAGTGATGGAAACCATTATTAAAGAAAAATTACTAAGCACATAGAAGAACAGGCATTGCTGAAGGAAAATCAACATGGTTTCTGCAAAGGCAAATCATGTCTTACTAACTTGTTAGAATTCTTTGAGGGTGTAAATAAACACATAGATAAAGGGGACCCAGTCGATATTGTTTACCTTGACTTTCAAAAGGCTTTTGACAAAGTCCCTCACCAAAGGCTCCTAAATAAGCTCTTCAGCCATGGAATCAGAGGACAGGTCTTGTCCTGGATTGGAACCTGGCTAAACTGTAGGAAACAAAGGGTGGTAATAAACGGACATTTCTCTGGGTGGAAAGAGGTGAGAAGTGGCGTACCCCAAGGTTCAGTTTTGGGTCCATTACTTTTTAATTTATTCATTAATGATCTGGATGTAGGAGTAAATTCTGAGGTAGCAAAGTTTGCAGACGACACTAAATTGTTCAGGGTAGTTAAAAAATGAAACTGATTGTAAAGAGCTCCAGAAAGATCTCTCGAAATTGAGTGAATGGGCAACAAAGTGGCAAATGCATTTTAACCTAAACAAGTGTAAAGTCATGCACATCGGGGCAAAGAACCCCAACTACACCTACCAATTGATGGGGTCAAAGCTTTCGAGACAAACCAGGAAAGGGATCTCGGGGTTTTGGTGGACAGCTCAATGAAGATGTCAACCCAGTGCGCAGCAGCAGTAAAAAAGCAAATTCTATGCTTGGCATGATCAGGAAGGGAATCGAAAATAGGTCGTCAAATGTTGTATTACCTCTCTACAAATCTATGGTGAGGCCACATCTGGAGTACTGTGTACAATTCTGGTCACCGCACCTCAAGAAGGATATAACGGAACTGGAAAAGGTACAGAAAAGGGCAACAAGAATGATCCAAGGGATGGAGCAGCTCCCTTACGAAATCAGGTTGCAACGCCTTGGTCTTTTCAGCCTTGAAAGACGGCGTTTAAGAGGTGACTTGATCGAAGTGTATAAAATCATGCATGGGATAAAAAGGTGAATAGAGAAAAAATATTTTCTCTGTCACACAACACTAGGACTAGGGGGCACTCCCTAAAGCTCCAAGGTAGGAAAGTTAGGACTAATAAAGGGAAATATTTCTTCACCCAGAGGGTCATTGGGTTATGGAACTCGCTTCCAGAGGAGGTTGTGACAGCGGTCAGCCTGGACAGCTTCAAGGCAGGATTAGACAGATTCATGGATACCAAGGGAATCAGTAGTTACTGAAATGGACATCCAAGTGCCACCTCTGTGTTGATGGAGGCAGGCAGGATTTCCCCGGGTACTGGTTGTGGGGGGTCGGGAGCAGGTGAGGGTTTTGCCCTCCTTTCTGCTAGAGATCCCTGTGTACAACTAGTGGGCCACTGTGTGACACAGAATGCTGGACTAGATGGGCTGAGGCCCGATTCAGCATGGCTCTTCTTATGTTCTTATGTTATGTTCTTAGTATTGGGTGCTGTGAGATATATTTCAGAAGAAGGAACTGGTAGAACCACCTCTGACTATTTATTGACTAAAAACCTGTATGAAACTAATGGATTTAACCATCATAAGTCAACAGGCAACTTGAAGGCACACATAAACACAATATGTTATCAAGACAGCACTTTATAAATATGAATACTGAATTAACCTTTCAATGACTATGTGCCACTCGTACCTTTAACAATGACTAGTGGTTAAGATTCCAAGTTCTGGTGAGAATGCTCTGAAAGAACACTGTTATTTTTCTGTGACTTCAAGTAGGAAGCCAACCACAAGATGGAGAAAAAATGGAGTCTCGAAAGGCTGCTTTATAGCCCCTTAGAGTTTTCTTCATTGATAACGATTTCTAGAAGCCAGGGGCAGTACAGATTCATGGCACTGATTAGATTTTATCAGAGAGATGAAAGATGTTTCCTCGAGCCCCAGAGACAAGGGACCAGTAAAACTAAATGTGGGAAAACACATTTGAACATTGCTCCAAAACAAAAAAAATCCATACACACACACAAAAGGGGGAAAAACCTAAGCTAATTATCTAACATATGCATAGCCTGATCATAACTCACAAGAAGGAATGAAGACTACATGAAACAATTACAGAGAGAAAATGTATGTTACAGGAATGCATAATATGTAGATATGTTTAACCAACTGTTTTTCTTATGTTTAAGCAGTTCTTTAGGAATCTGTTTTCTGTTCATGGTACATTGGAAGTTGTAATTGCATAGAATAGTGAGGATTTATCTGGCGCTTAAAGAAAGGCCGTTGTTTTGTTCAGTATAGCATGTGCACTCAAATTTCATGCTACTGTGAGCCAGAAATTCAGAAAACCTAAAGGAATAAAAAATAATAAGAAACAAGCCATATGAATCAGAAACTGTTATTCATTTTAAATGGAGCTACACATTTGACTCAAGCAAAAAAAAATCCCTTAGTACAATAGCTGCAGAATTCTTCTATTGTGTTTGCATTTCTGACTGGTATCTGAACAGCATCTAGCATGAATAGAAAGCATTTCTGTCCCTATATTTCCATTTCTACAAGTGGTCTACATTATGCAGTTATTAAGAAGGGCCAAGATGGTCTCTATCGGGAATGTGGCACAACTGGCTAACTGTGAGCTGCATAAGATCTCTCTGACCAGTAGGTCATGAGTTTGAGGACTGCCCAGGTCGAGGTGTGTGCTCGACCTTTAAGTGTAGCCTGCTGTCGACCTTTGCAGCCCGAAAGACAGTTGCATCTGTCAAGTAGGAGATAAAGGTACCACATTAGGTGGGGAGGCAAATTTTGACTGAATTATGAGGCCATTAAAGAACTCCAGAAAATGATGAGGAATGCGGAAGAACAACAAGGGAACACTAAGAGATGAGGAGTGCGTCAGCTCCCCCTGCTGGCTAGAGTTTGCCTCTGTTCGTCTATGTGTGTTTGTAAAAATAGCAGGAATTGTCTGCTAATATGTGTTCTGTAATCCGCTCTGAGTCCCCTTCGGGGTGAGAAGAGCGCAATATAAATAAAGTAAATAAATAAATAAATATTTAGCCAGTGTCAGCTTTGAAAGTATTCATTCATAGATCTGTTCTAATAACCTCATCAGTTTAATTTCTTTGTTTTTAAACATAAGTTGTTTGAAAATGCATTCAGTTTTTCATAAACATTCATTCCTTTACACACATTTCCCCCTGAAACCTGGGATGTCGGGATGTAGATTTAGCTGCACTAAACTAGGTTATTTCACTGTTTCATTCAGAGTTACACTCTGCTATCTATGCAGGTCATTGAGGATAAGCACGAATACAGAACATACTGACCATGAGGAATCGTGATAGTGCACTCTTTATGAAAGCACTTTGTCATCAATTCAGGCACTGTAGAAATGAAGCATTGTTTTGACATGGAAGGGATAGTATTATACAAATAAGCCAGACTAAATTGCTTCAGAGTGGCCTGAGTTGCATCATGGGAAGTCTATATCATGGCACTCCAAAGCCTTTTAGGTGTCCAGATAGAGATCTGTGCAGAGGACACATCAGCACTGGTACCCTGTCCTCCTGGGTGTCACAGCGGTTGTTGCATTTCTGGCCTGCTGTGAGTATATTTGGACATGGATTGGCCCAGATCCAACCTGTTTGAGCTCCCCACACTTCAGCAAATTCAATTTCCCTGTGTTTCAAATTTACTGTATTCACAGTACTTCAGCTGTGAATACAGCCATATATCATAAGGAATCCCTGCAGCAGTTTGCAAGGTAAGTCTACTTTATTTGGCCTATGTTGACATGGTCTCTGTCAACATGATTCACTAATGATGGCTGGCATTATGCTATTCAGCATTTTCACTGATGACAGATGACAATACATAGGTGTTTTCAAAGATATTAGCCATGAGATTTAAAATATTCCTCAACAAATGGATATGTAAGAATCAGACAGGATTTCTCCCCCGAAGATTCATGAGAAATAATATAAGAAACATCTTGAATATTATTGAATATCTGGATAGGAATATAGGGAAGAAAGTAGCACTGGCTTTTATAGACACAGAAAAGGTGTTTGATCGTATAAATTGGGATATAATTGAGATACTTATGAGAGAGTTGGATATTGGCTATCATTTTACAACTGCAATTAGAGGACTATACAAAGATCAAAATGCAACGATTATAGTCAATGGTCAGAAGTCAGGAAAAGTCGATATACAAAGAGGGACTAGACAGGGGTGCCCCCTGTCCCCCTTAATATTTAATTTTGTTATGGAAATCCTCTTAAGAAATATAATTGTAGATGAAGAAATAAAGGGTCTAAAAGTGGGTAAGGAAAACTATAAAATTTATGCTTTTGCGGACGATATTGTCTGTATAGTGGAAAATGCGTTATAAAATTTGCAAAATTGGATTGTAAAATTGGTAGAATTTGGTGAACACTCTGGATTTAAATTAAATAAGAAAAAAATCAAAAATCTTAATAAAAATATGGGTGAAAAGGAAAATATGGGTGAAAAGGAAAAAATCAAAAATCTTAATAAAAAATATGGGTGAAAAGGAAAATATGGGTGAAAAATATGGGTTGCGGCCCCGGCACTATGGAAGACACTGCCAGATGATGTCCGGGCTATCACAGAGCTCATTCTATTTCGGAGGGCATGCAAAACCACCTTATTCAGGCTTGCCTTCAATTGAAGCCCTCGGATGTTGTAATTCCGCCTACTGTTCTCCGTTTCTATTGCATTTTATGTACTACTTGCATTTTATTGCATTTTATGTAACTGTATTGCGTTTTTATGCAATTTTATGTCTATTGCTGTATGATTCGTTTTAATTTGGTTGTATGTGAACCGCCCCGAGCCTGGAGGAAGGAGCGGTATATAGAATCGAAGAAATAAATAAATTAATTAAATAAATAAAATACTTCTGGAAAGAAATTCTGGAATGGAGGTGGTTAAGAAGCTAAAATATCTAGGCATTAATATCACATCAAATAATTGCCAACTAATAAAAAATAATTTTGAAAAAACTTGGAGAGAAATAAAAAATAATTTAGATAAATGGAAATCCCTAAATTTATCATTTGTCGGAAGAATTTCTATGGTAAAAATGAAGGTTTTCCCTAAAATAAATATTCTCCTTCAGATGCTTCCAATCATGAAAAATGACACAATTCTTAAAAGATGGCAATCAGAGCTTGCCAAATTTATTTGGCAAGGCCGTAAAGCCAGGATAAAACTAAAATATTTACAGGAAAAGACATATAATGGTGGCTTGGGAGTACCCAATTTAACAAAATATTATGAGGCAAATTGTTTGGTCGCAATGAAAGAATGGGTAGATCTGAAGAACCAAGATTTGCTGGCCCTAAAAGGATTTAATAACAGGTTTGGGTGGCATGGCTATCTATTTTATAATAAAATACATCAATACGGGAATTTTAAAACTCATATTATTAGGGCTGCAATTATCAAAGTATGGGAAAGAATAAAAAAAAACCTATACACTAAAATTCCTATGTGGGTCTCTCCCATAGAAGCCTGGTGGATTAAGGAGCCAAATGAAAATGTCTGGCCTAGATACAAAGACCTATTAAAGAAGGAAGGACAAAATTTAACATTAAAGAACCAAAGTGAACTCCAACAATGGAAATTTAACTGGTTCCAATTTAATCAGTTGAAATCGAGATATAAAACAGACAAAAAAATTGGATGGGACTGGAGTATAAATAAAGGAGAAAAAATCTGGCTGCTGAGAGAAAAACGGTGAGTTTGCTATATGATTTTCTATTAGAAATTGATCACGAAAATGAACCCAAGAAGGACGATATGAAGAAGTGGGCCTTAAATTTAGGTTTTAATATTGCTTTAGAAGATTGGGAAAATCTTTGAAGAGTAAAAATGAAATATACTTATGCTCTCTCCTTAAAGGAAAATATATACAAAATGATGTATAGGTGGTATGTCACCCCCACTCAAATCGCGAAAATGAATAAAAGTAATAATGATTATTGTTGGAAATGTGAACAGGAGAAGGGGACTTTTTTCCATCAAATGTGGACCTGCAAAAAGGCTTGCATATATTGGAATATGGTACATAAAATTACACAAGAGATCTTACAATTTGCTAAACAACCAGAGTTCTACCTTTTGAACATTCTAGGACAACAAAAAAATAAGGATATAGAAAGACTTTTGACCTTCCTCATCACATCGGCAAGAATAACGTATGCAAGATACTGGAAGTCCAAGGAGATTCCAGGAGAGGAAGAATGGCTAATTAAAATACTTGAGACTGCCGAGATGGATAAACTTACCTGCCTCCTCCACGATGAAACTTCGAAACGATTTGAGCAAACACGGCTCCCCTTCATCAGATTTATAAAGGATAAGAAAAAATATGTTTTGAAAGGATTTACGTTTTGAATTAAATACCTTCTAGACTAAGTTATATATGAACAAATATGATTCTATATGTTTTTGAGATGTGAAGTCAACATACCTTTTTAGATTTCCTTTCTATTGTATTTCCTCCCCCCCCCCTACTTGCTGTCTTCCCTATTCCCCATCCCACAGCTTCTTGTATTGTGTTGTGATGCTTTTATGTATTCTTTCAATAAAGGATTTTAAACTTCAAAAAAAATACATAGGTGTAGTGGTGAATTTATATAGCCAAACACAACCAGGGAACCGTGTCGTATCAACACTCCTAACAAACACATGGAACACTGTGAAAAGAGTATTCAATATTTCAATCAATCTATTAGTTAAGTCACAATATAATAAACAATAAAGCACCACTGAAAGGACAATATGCTAGTATTTTGTTTCTGGTATACTATCAAAATAACATAGACGTCCCTTTTTCAATGGGAAATATCGACCGGGGTGCTGGGAAGAGTCAATGGAATGGAAGAAATATGGATAGGAGTGTAGGAAGACTTGCAGGTTGGGACTGAATGTGATTAACGTGGGTTTTTAGCACTCTCGTCTGTAAAACACTTCAATGAACGTTCGAAATCAAATGGCCCTTATAGGAAGTGAAGAGTGGTCGAATGCCTCTGGGAGTAAATTGATGCTGTAGTGAGTGCTTTCTTTCAGTGTGTGGGAATAACCCGGTATAAATAGTCAGGCCCAAAATAGGCAATCTTAAAGGGATAAGATTCATATAGAGGTTAAGTCTCAATAGGTTCCTAGTGATAATGTTGAAAAGTAAATGTAGCTCTTAGTCCTGTCGCGGAGGTTGCTGCGAGTGGCATGGATGGGAATAACGCGGATTTAAAGCAAAACAGAATTTATATAGTCCTCATATGGGAAGTTTGCCATATTCTTTTTCAATGTACTTTCTAGAATGTTGCCATATAACACCGGTCCTTCAGCAGCTGCACTGGCTGCCGATTGAATAACGGATCACCTTCAAAGTGTTAGTTCTTACTTTTAAGGCCTTGTATGGTCTGAGGCCAGTGTACTTGAGGGATCGCCTCATCCCATTTAAACCTCAGAGATCACTGCGTTCAGACGACCAAAACCTCTTATAAATCCCTAGCCTGAAGAAGTATCTCCTGACAGCAACCAGGCAAACCAGGGCTTTTGCGATCATTGCCCCATCACGTTGGAACACCCTCCCTCCTGAGGCCTGAGCAATGCGTGATTTGGGAACTTTCTGAAAGGCTTGCAAAACTTTCCTTTTCCAGCAAGCTTTTGAACTGTAATTGTATGTTTTAAATTGAAACTGTTTTAAATTGAATTAATATTCTGTAAACCACCCCAAGCCTCTGGGAGTGGCGGTTTATAAGTCGAATAAATAAATAAATAAATAAATAAATAAAATGAGATAAGATTTTATTGAAAGTCTTCCTTTGAACATATCACTCAGTGGCTGATAAGGTAGACTGTACCATCTCGTTATAAGAATTTATGACACATTTAATATTTTAAATATGATTACATCAGCAAAGGAAAGCGCACGGCTGCTAATTGCTGTTGAACTGACATTCCTATTGCCTACAACTAATAGGAATTGCATTTGCAGGTCCATATATTACAATGTTTGGAGGACCAAATATTCAGTACATCTAAATTAAACTACTTCATCAGATATGTACATATAACTTCAGTGTCAAAAGGTTCCAGCATTGCTAGCTTAGATAAAGCAAGCCAGTCAGTAAACTAATCTACCAAGAGTTTCTTTCAGTAGGAATGGTATTTATTGCTTCATGGTTCACTGCTCTACCTGTGTCTTTGCAAACATTCCATCCATAACTAACACCTGCTTTAACAAATGGGCACAGTTTAATGCAAGTTACATTGTCGGTAATACAGCGTACTTGAGAAATAATGGCGATTTAACCAATATTCTTGTCATGCACCATCAATATATAAGACTAAATGCCAATTAAAATCAACTATATGGAGCATATGCCTGGTTCGATGTATTTTAATGAAGGCAACATTTACAAGTTGTAAAATGAATGCAAGCACCATAGTATTATATGATTAAAATGATGAATAAGTTTTATTAAGCAAAGAAAAAAATGGTCAAATATAGAAAAAAAATATTCCTCTAAGTCAAAGAACGCATAATAATATGATAACATTAGAAAAGCTGTGGAGGTAGTAGGATGGAGAAAAGGACCTCTTCAAGAAATTTCAACCAAAGACAAATTTGTATAGAAGAATACAGTCCATAAAACACCCTTTCACCCCAGCAAGCTGGGGTGAGCGGCATTTGTCCCCCCCCCCCCGACTCCGAACGGAGAGAGAAGGTTCTGGGGAACCTTCCAGGCTGGGGGCGTGGCCTTTAGTAAGGCCAACATCCGCCAGGCCATTCTGCGCCTGACTTCCTGCCCACCACTCCCGCCCATTAGCAATAATTTGGTTGGGCTGCACTAGGAGCCGGGTACGGAATTTTACCTCCCATGCTGCGGCTAAGCATGGGCGGGTTTTTGCCGACCCCATTTGCTGCATAGGGGCTAATGGAGGTGATGTTTTGTTAATTAGGTTAGCAGTGAATAGGGAGGGAAATGCCACATTTGGTGTACACCCGAGGCACCCCCGTCAGGGGTGAGGGCCAGTTGGTTATGTATGCACCCTAAAGTTATTTCTGTTGGGTGAAGTTGAGTTAAGGGCCCTGGAATGTGAAGAGGCTCTTCTCCGGTTTGGGAGAATGGACCTCTTACTCATTTCCCTCATTAGGTTGTCCTGGTTGATTAATCAGGCAATCTTGGTGTTTCGCCCGGAAATGTATTGAGATTGATTACAACGGATTACAAATTATTCCTGACACCCCTTGAGATTAGTTGAGGTGATTTAAATAGGCAATAAAATTTTGCCCAATTTGAACCCAAAGAAATTGTTGTGGTCTCGTTATTGTGTGAGTCTCCTTATTTCGGGGATGGCGGGCATTAACCTGTAGCATATAAGGTGTTATTGGTTGTACCACAATATTTGGAATTGTAGCTTGAAAAAGAACAGCAGCCATGGGAACCATTTCAACAATGAAGTTGTGTGCTCCTTGTAGCCAGCCTCAATTAACAATTTGGCTGTAGCTCTTTGGGTCAGCTGAAGTTTCTGAAGATTCTTCAAAGGAGCTGCCCCTAAAGCATGTTAAACTAATCCAACATATATGTAAGTAAAACATGACTACCTTGACCAGATCTAATGCCTAAATAAATGGCACAAATCTAATCTATGGAAATGAACTGTGCCCACTACTAAAATCCATGCTTCCAGGTTCAGAATGCAATTCAGGACTACATCCAAGCTGCAAGTAGAAATGTAACCCAGGAACAGATTGAATCCCTTATCTCCTTTTCAACTGAAAATGAACATCTCTTAATGGGGTAGCAGGAGCCAAATCTTCCCAGAGAGCCCCACAAATTGCAGCTATTCACAGAAAACTCAACTTACATCAGGGAGTTCTGGAAATTGTTTAAGCTGGAGTGGGGTTGCAGGTTTTCATGTATTTGGGGGCATTTTCTATGTGGAGCTTTGGGTAAAAAATGTCTCCAAATCATGGTGATTTTTTTGGTGAAATAGTAGAAGCTTTTGAGCAACAAAATTGGGGTTCAGAGGCTACACAAGAATTGTTAGCTATACTTTGTCCAGCCCTGTTTTAACTGGAGCTGGGAAAAACTGGATCTACCTTTGCATGTGCTCTGCCATTGTGAGGAAGAATGGGACCCTTCTTCACTGTTACCCAACATTTTTGAAAGGAGATCTGATAGAAATCCTCTGATATTACACAATGGGTCTATATGGGTCTGAAACATGGGTCACCTATCGCCAACACCTACGACTCCTCGAACTCTTTCATCAGCACTGTCTTCGCACCTGAAAAGGACATTCAAGTGCCATCAGTTGGTTGAGGTAGGCAGCTGTCTTTGCACAATCCTAAATATACACTGGACCGACTATGTGACTAATGTGTTGTCCTTGAGCAAGCAGGGTTCACCAGCATTGAGGCCATGCTATTGAGAACACAGCTGCGCTGGGCAGGGCACGTCTCTAGGATGGAGGACCACCGCCTCCCAAAGATACTACTCTATGGTGAACTCGCCACGGGTCAGCGCAAGAGAGGCGCCCCCAAAAGGAAATATAAGGACTCCCTGAAACAACATCTCAGGCTCAGATTGATCACCAACAATGGTCCACCCTGGCCTCACATCGGGAGACATGGAGAAGCACTATCTACAATGCTGCGGTCTCTTTCGAGAAGACATGCCGAATGGGTCTCGAAGAGAAACGACAACGCAGAAAGAACCGCAACTTGGAAACAACATTACCCAAGGAGACTTTCTGCTGTGCTTTTTGCAACCGGACTTGCCTATCTCAGATTGGCCTTTTTAGTCATCAACGCGCTTCTAAAAAGCGTGGGATGAGTCCTTCCTGAATCTTCGTTCGTGAAGTAATGCCGAGAGAGACACACTGTGACTAAAATCATGCAAGAAAAATTATGAAATTTTATGTTGTGTGTGTGGGGAGGGGGGGGGATTGGGACTTTCTGCACATCTCCACCTTCTTAAAATATAACCCTGGCATGGTAGTTAGGGGATTCATAAAATTCAATTTAAAAATGAAAGCTCCCAATCTCTATTTTAAAACAAGAGCCAAAAGGTAGCTACCAAGGACAAAAAGAAGAAAAATATTTAATCTGCTATTCTAGAAAGGTTTTCTATTATGTAAGATTTTACAATACAGACAAACTAGACAGACAGGAAAGTGTTGTTTACAGATTGTGTTACAAATTCTAAATGGCAATGGGTAAATGAGCTATCAACTTATTTGACATTGCTAAGGTTAAACTAAATGCCATTTGCAGAATCATTGTAAACAATGGTGTCTTTTATGTTTTACTGTTGATCTTTATCTTAATGTGGCTGTCTGAGAGAAAAAAGCGCTTTAATGCTGCCTGGTGGGCCACAGGCACATGGGTAGAGATATCTTAAAGCTTTATGCTGTTCCACTTATCCCATTGTATTGGGACTGGTGGCAGCTGGAAGCTCCTTTGATAGTAAGTCTGTGAATCTGCTCCAGGTTTGAATCTGAACTTGAAAGCAATTATCCAAGCTGCTGAGTATAGATGTCAACCCATGAGGAACTCCTTTAAATTTAAGACAAAGACCCTGAACAAATGCACTGCCGTAAAACATGGAAGCCACCATTTGCCACTGAATTTGACCTCCAACACAGTCAGGGACGGATTAACAGCTTTTTGCACCCTAGGCCACATTTTGGAATTACGCCCTCTTTAAGCAAACCTCTACCGCACTCCACCCACCTCTCACTCCCCCACACCCCGCCTCGCGCCACCGCATCCTTCCTGTCCTGTGCCAATAGGGCTGAGGGGAAAGGTGCACGTGCGCTGTCACTGAAGAAAAGGGAACGGGCCTCTTTGTGGGGGGGGAGCGAGTTCGTTACCACTTGGGAAGGAGGCAGAGGAGGGCAAGCGAGTGCCACAGAGCCGAGGCCCAAAGGGACGGGGAAAGCTGGGCTGGGTCCAGAGCATGCTCTTCATCAGGGGCAATGGCTTCAGAGGCGGCCCCATGTGTGGCTCATGGCCCAGCAGCTGCAGAGAGTCGGGGTCTTCCTCTGCCTCAGGCTCCTCTCCGGGCCTCCACGTCACCGCATGCCACCCTTCTTTCCCGCGGCCTCCTCTTCCCTCAGCAGCCTGCAAAGGAAGCCGCTCTGAGCCGAGCCAGGCCAGGCCAGGTGCCCCCTCCCCTCAGGCGCAGAAGCACTGGCTGAGAAGCAGCGGCATAGTTGGATGGGCTGAGGCTGACGCGGCAAGCACGAGCGTTGCAACCACGGAGCCCGGCCTTGGCTCTGCCTCCTTGTGGGCATCAGGCGGCAGGAGCCAATCGCAGTGCGATTTTTAATTATTTTATAACATTTTTTTGGTCCATGATTCTGCGCCCCCCTCGAGTTGTGCCCCTAGGCCATGGCCTAGGTTGGCCCTATGGGTAATCCGGGCCTGAACACAGTTCCATCCCTATGATGATGACAAGAAGGCCCAGCTTTCATCTTCATTATCCATGTTGGAAGGGGTTGATGGGAGCCGAACTCTAAAACTTCCATAAAGTGTACTACATAAAACAAATGTCATTCTATGTGTGGAGCTTTTTCTTCAATCCTCATTGAATAATTGACCATTAATTTATATTCTGTGAAGATTCTCTATAATAATTGAAAACATCTGCCCAGTGTGAAATGTCATTACTTTTTATGCTCAATTTGCTTACAATTTTATTTAAAAATATAATTTGCTCTTTCATCAGCTGTCATACTTTTAAAAATCATTTGCCTGGGGAGTCCTGAAAACATGTCACCAACAGATTAGATGTTGTTTTTCTCCCTCTTCCACCTTCTCTCTCTCCCCCATTGCTCTTCTCTCACTTTCTTTGCCTTAATTTTAAATTCTTTTTTTAAAGCATCTGAAACAAACCTCATCATAAATATGTTTATAATTATTTCAAGGACATGCTTCTCATGCTTATAATGATTACATTACTTTAGTCACTTCTCAAGTACCTGCTTATCAAGGCCACACTTTTAATTAAACACTCATTAGAAGATAGTAGAAAAAGCACAAACAATTTATGTTATCCTTTCTTCTTTGTAGCACCCAGAGTTATAAATCCAGTGTTACCTGAGACTGAAAAACTACTGGGAGCTGAACTCAGAAAGTTACCAGCCATCCAGTAAAAATTAGGGTAAACAAAATCTGGCATGTAATGTGTACCAGAGTTGGATCTGAACTCTGATGGTGGGGTCAGTCCCTACAAATGAGAAAAGCTAAATGTGCATCCATAATGTTGAATTAATACAATTTGACACCACTTTAACTGCTTTTCTATGTAATTCAGGGTTTTGAAGGTTGATGAGGTAAGTTGTAGTTTTACAAGGTTATGAACCTTGTGAAACTACATGGTTCATAATTCCATAGCATTGATCCATGGTGGTGTCAAACTGCATTAATTCCACAGTGTCGATGCACATTAAATAACATCACCATGGCAGATGACCCTCTACTATGTGATGATCTGGTGAGTATTTGGTTTTGGGGCTCTTTGATCTCCTATGATTTTTGCCCAATCTTAGATTATTTTTTAAAAAATCCTTCTGTTTTCTTGGAGTAGATTATACACACTGTGGCTGTTTCTTTGCTCAACTTTTTTATACCACAACTCCCAAAGTCCTTCAGACACTTTGGCCAGTAGCTAGGTCATTTGGAAGATATAGTCCAGAAAGGAATTTTCCAAGCTCTGCTTTTAATGTGATTGCTGTTTTTGTACTGCATTATTACACACGAGTCCCACAATAGTCCACTGTGAGTGTTAATATATGGATTAAAGTACAGACTTATTTGTTTAGGCAGGCCTTCCCACCTGGCTAATCAGTTTTATGTTTTACTGTTTTTACTGGGGAGTTGTCCTTCCCCTCTCAGGGCACTTGTGCCCGCTTTGTGCTGGTCAGTGACCATAATAAAGTTTTGTTGTTGTTGTACTGTTTTTACTGTTTTATTGTGTCACTCATGTCTGATGTAAGCCGCTCTGAGCCTCCGGGGACTAGTGGCCTATAAATTTGAAATAGAAATAGAAAAGTTAACTGGTCTATTTGCAATCCTTGAAAGAAGGATACTTTGCCTACCATAGTGACTGGGACAATAGGCAGTATGCTTGCGTTTCTTGGTTTCTCTTGGTTTCTTAGTGGTAAATAGCTCCATGCACATTTTTTGTACTCTGAAGCTATTTATAAATCTAAAAATTTTCTGGGGAGGGAGGATGTCTTTATGAAATGCCATTCCAGATTGAATACTGTAATTATTAAGGAAGAACAAAAATCCCAGTGAACAAATGTGGGTCTATCTATGTTGGAGAATTAAAGCAATTTAAGACTAATTTAAATAATTTGACTCAACACTATTGAATCCTGGTAGTTAGAGAAGCCCTCCTTGTGAGAGAATACTAAAGACTACAGCTACCATGATTTCATAGGATTGAGCCATGGCAGTTAAAGTGCTGTCAAACTGCATTAATTCTACAGTGCAGATGAACACTGTGATTACCAAATTACTACATAAAACACAGTGAAGTAATGGAATTGCTCATGTGGTTGCTATAGCAAATGCATCCTACTTGGAAATATGGGAATGTACAGTTAACCGACAGTTCTCCCAAACTGAGTGAAAGGAGGAATGTCAATCAATTAAAGAATAAAATAAATGAAAAAAAACACACCCCACTTGCTGCAGGAGCAGTGCATTGTGAAAGCATTGCTTACCTCCCTGCATGACCTCATCAGTTTGTAAAGATATATTTCACTGCTGACTTCTTTTAAACCTAGGATCATACCACAAAATGACAGGTTTGGCATTCCTGCTAAAATGATGGGGTTTTTTGAATGCTGCTATAAGGAAGCTGACAAGAGTATGTGTTTAGAGAGAAAACACTCACTGAAAAATATTTTATAAACATGAAAGAGAACTCACCTATGCTGTGTTGTAAGCTTCGGCAAGGGGGGTCTAGTAAATCAAACTCACTCCAAGCGTGGTTGAAGGAAAGAGGTTTAATAGGTCCTTAATCCAAAGTAGGCAAAGATAGACTAAAGTTTTCCCGCGAGGTTCTCTTCAAAAGCCCTCCTGGCCCGCCCCCTGCTGTGCCCCTCCTTCCTCAGGGATGACCATCCGGCTCTCCGCATATCAAAGTTCAGGAAAAGGGGCCTGGTACTTCAAAGGGCGGTTCCAGTTCAAAGCCCGCCAGATGCTGTTCTTATCTGATGGCGTGCGAGGCTTGACCCGTTAGGGCAACAACCGGGTCAAGCGGCGCTGACATGTCTAATAGCTAACATAGGACACTACAATCATACCATTTGTAAACAATAATTCTGGTTAAAGAATATTTGGCCTCAGAAATAACATTCAAACACTTTTTGTCCTGATTTAAATTCAAATTAGTTTTGATTATAGTAAGAATCAGAAGAAAGACTAGATTTTTTATTATTCAAAACTAAAGAAAATCGAGTATGGGCATTATGGACTGTTGCAATAAAATAGGACAAAATTCATTAACGATTACATCCATGAATCTTCTCTAAGCATATCTAACAAAAGATCCAACATTAAATATGATTCTCAGAGAGAAGAAACAATAAGATAAATTAATCACTATGCATTATCCTGCACCATCCTTGGCTTTATTTTTCTATAAGAAAGAGAGGAAATTGGAGGTATACATTTTTCATACAGGTGCTATCCTAAAAATGGGGAGGAATGCTACTGCTCGTTTTCTCTGTAAAGCCATGAAACTAAGAAAAGACATAGATGCAATTGGAATAAATTGTGTTGGAGATGAGGACCTGTGAATTGTTACCACCTCCCTTAGAATCCCTCCTGCTGGGCAAAACAGGGGTTTAATTGATGTAATGGTCTAGAATTCTCCTCAGATTGTTTTTAGAATCATTGCAATGTGTCTGTGTTCTGTTTGTATTTGATATGGCTTCTGGCTAATCAATAAAATTGTTGTTGTTGTTGACACAAAAACATAGAATAATAGAAGGAAAATGTTGGAAATACTTGAATGTAATTGGTATAGAATACCAGCATGCGAGCTACTTATAAAACAACCAAGTCAAAATGATCTACCTACCCACTACAAAAATGTGAAACATATAACACAATATCTGCTTTGAACTGGGTTTTCTGAGTCCACACTGTCATATAATCTGATTCAAAGCAGATAACATGGGATTTTATTCAACTGTGTGGAAAGGATCTCAGATAACCCAGGGCTGGCAGCACTTGGGCGGCGTCGGGAGCCTGCGGGGCGGGACTGAGCCTTCCTCCCGCCCTGCCTGCGATCTACCAGGATGCCCTACGCGATCTACCGGTAGATCGCAATCTACCTAATGAGCACCCCTGGTATAGAAGCTCTGCATGCTGGTTGGGGCATTCTAGGAATTGTAGTACAGAAAGAATAAACCTTTGACATTCTGTGCATCTATATTCATCTTTTTATTTGTTTTCATGTGCCATTTTCAGCCTCTGACCATTCTAAAGTAAATCTATCACAATTTATGTATTATTAATTTTTTTGCAAAAAAAATTGTTTAGAAGAGGGTTTTCTTGCCTTTTTCTGAAGGTGACAGAGTATAACTAGCTCAAGATCATCCAGTGGGCCAAGTATAATTTGAACCCTATTCTCCAGTGTCATAGTTTAACAGGCTGTATTCACATTATACAACTGTAGCAGTTTCATACCACTGTAAATAACATGGCTTCATATTATTTAACTGAGCATTTGTAATCTGTGGAGGCCCTGAGAGTTATTTACAATAGAGCCATCTATTCTACTTACCAGAATATGTTTTCCAAGCTCTGCACTTTTTATGTTATTGCTGTTTCTGTATTGCATTATTACACATGTACAATAGAGAATCAGTGGTCCACACTAGGTGTTGCTCATATATGAATTGAGGTATAGATTTAAAAGTTCTGGGACCCCTTTACCCTACACAATTATAGCCTTCTGGTGCCATGGAAAAGTCTATGGAATCTTGAGAGTTGTAGTTTAGTGAGGCAACAGGAATATTTATTTATTTATTTCATCTCTATACCACTTTTCTCACCTCTGGGGAAACCCAAAGCAATTCACAGAATAGTAGATGGCAACATTCAATACCTCACATACATGTAAAATACACCACATATCTAAAATAACATATTACTATAGATTAAAACCATTAAACTATCGAACATCAGACATAGACATAAACATAAAACATTAGACATTGCATCAATCCCAAGGTTGTCATTTACATCTTCATCTCACTCCCTGAATGCTTGTTTAAAAAGCCACATTTTAAGTTGTTTTCTAAACACCAAAAGGAAGAGAGTGATCAAATTTTGCTGGAGAGGGAGTTCCACAGCCAAGGGGCCATGACCGAGAAGGCCTTGTCTCTCATCCCCACCACTCTTGCCTGCAAGGGCAGCAGGATCAAGAGCAGGATCTCCTCAGCCAATCTTAATGGTGTAAGGGAGGATCTAGACATGGGGTGATCACACTTTTTCAGCATGCGAGCTACTTATAAAACAACCAAGTCAAACTGATCTACCTACCCACTACAAAAATATGAAACATATAACACAATATCTGCTTTGAGCTGGGTTTTCTGAGTCCACACTGCCAAATAATCTGATTCAAAGCGGATAACATGGGATTTTATTCAACTGTGTGGAAAGGACCTCAGATAACCCAGGGCCAGCAGCACTTGGGCGGCGTCGGGAGCCTGCGGGGCGGGACTGAGCCTTCCTCCCACCCTGTCTGCAATCTACCAGGACGCCCTACGCAATCTACCAGTAGATCGCGATCTACCTAATGAGCACCCCTGATCTAGACAGCCCTTTATTGTGGAAACTTCCATAATAAAAAAGGGCTGTCCAGATGACGTTCTGGCCAACCTGCAATTAATTTGCCACATACCAGGAAAACCCTGTTTTGTGGTGAATTAATTAGATAGTGGATTTATTCCGTACTATCTTGGAAGGCGCAGGTTAAACCCACTACTTCCAGTGTCTGGACTGCAGCCCAGAAAGCATCCCCACAGTTTTCTGGACTAAATTAGTTCAAAAAACTGTGGGAATCCCACCCCCTCCCCCAAAGTCCCCAAAGCCCTTTTAAAAGTAAGGAAAACTTGCCCGGCCTCCATTATAGTGTTGCTGGAGCTCTCTACATGCAGTGAACTCTTGGCTCAGTATGGAAATGAATTTCTTTCAAGAGTGATAAGAGGAGACAATACGTGGTTACACCATTTTGAACCAGAGACGAAGAGACAATCAAGTGAGTGGCATCATGTGAATACTGCCATGAAAAAGGAATTTAAAGCTGAACCCTTAGCAGGGGGAGTTAGGGCAACTATCATCTGGGATTCAGAAGGAGTGGACATCATGTCTAAAGGGACAATCATTCATTCACAAGCATATGTGGAAACACTGACGAAATTTCAAGCTCAGATGCATCATGTTTGTCTACACTGGCAGAAACAAGATGTTTTTGCTATTGCATGACAATGCCTGGCCACATGTCAGTTAGCAAACTCAGTGTGAGACTGAAAAACTTGGATGGGCACATCCACCTTATAGCCTGGATCTGGCACCATCTGACTACCACTTATTTGACAAACTGAAGGACTCTCTGTGTGGAACAAGATTTGAAGATGATAACTCCCTTGTGGCACCTGCTAAACAGTGGCTCAGATGAGCTAATCCAGAGTTTTACAATGCAGGCAAACAGGTCCTAGTTTCAAGGTGACACAAGGCTTTTGAAGGGGAAAAGGGATTATGTGGAAAAGTGATATTTTGTTCCTCAAGCATGTAGTAATGTACTGGATAAATACCATAGATGTAAAATAAAATTTGCTGGGTTTGTTAATGGCGTGCATTACTTTTGGAGTGATCCTCTTAGATATAACGTAAGCGTGCTTTTACAAAATTGCACTCAGATATTTCACAGTCCTTGCTGGAGCATGTCTTATTTGGTGTCAGGTACAATAGTAATATTATATACAAATTGGTTACAACTCGAGATTTCCACCACCACACAATACACATATATGTATTATCTGAAAAAAATGACTCAAATTAGTATTGTTCTGACTTCAAACCATTGCTAAGATTCCAATGAAACTTTAAAACAAACATAATTAAATCAAGTAAAAAACCCCAATTTTATATAATAGTATTCTGTTTATTTTTAGACTAGAAGCATTGTGTTGTCTGCAATGGATAATTTGGAGATGCCTCCTAGGCCAATTGGTTAAGTAAAATTAGATTCTAGAACTTTCAACACCCTGTAGGAATCTGTCTCGAGATAATATTTCTCACATATTGTGGTATTATGACAAGCAGTGTTTTACTTTACAGATGGCAAGTATTTCTCGCATGTTTTAACAGTGTTGCATAAGGTAATAGAGTTATTTTGAAGCCTGGGGAACACTAAAATGTTTAATTGAATGTGAAGCCAATCATATGCATATTTAACTAATATGTTTTAGGGCATATTTAGTAAGGTTATTATCTTGATTTAAAAGGAACTGAAGTAGAAGAAGCAACAGAAGTCCTCTGAGGACTAGCACAGACACTGAGATGGTGACAACTACAATGATTCCTTTTCATTTAATAAAAAAAGTATTTGCTAAAAGAGGCTTCAGGGTATATGAGAAAAACTCATGCATAAATAATATTTAGTTTAGCTGGAATTCATTATTGAACCTTGCATTGAATGGCCATGTTGACTGCCCGTTTGAGGATACAAATAGTACTATGAGCAAAAGCAATATTCAACATGAGTGCAATGGAAATTATTTGAGTTCCTTTCTGATCATAGATTAGCACCAAAATATTGCCTACATTACTCAGGGGGTAACCCCAGTTTTCCCCAAATGATAACTGCAATCTTCCTTCACTCCTATTATCAAACTCTGCTCAGTGAAGACTCCTCGTTACTCAAGTGTTTCTTCTCAACGAGTCATAATTTTAGAGGCAATCCTTCAGTGGAAGGAGGCAAATTCAATGTGGAGATTCATACTTAAGAGTTTAAACATGTGCCTTCCAAATAAGAAGGTGCTTTATTTGACAGATTCGGTGATCTTTTCACATCTTGTGCTCTTATATTTTTAAAATACAACTTTCTGGATTGTCAAAAGGACAACAGAAAACTTAGAAATAAAATTAATAAAATAACATTAATGTGTCCATATTATAACCAAATGTGAAATGTGATATAAAAGAGAAGGCCAAGATCATATTCCTACTATTATAAACTTTCCCAGTCATTTCCATATGAAGTAAACACATCAATTTGTCGGCAGGTGCACAGCTTGAAATGCTCGATGTGAAGATTAATTTGCTTATGATGATTGTTAGAAATTGGGAGATTAATTCAATGTTATTAACCTTAGCAATTGAAATGGTTTAATTTGATGAATTGTTTCATTAAATATTTTTGCTTATTTTCAAAACAAACAGGATGGCATGTGGCTTGTTACCATTGAGTCTTTGACCTGTTAATTCACTAATTAATTTGTTAAGCATTGGTGAATGGGGAAGGTAGTTAATTAACACATATTTGGGTCCAACTAATTATTTCCAAGTTCAGTGTAGGAAATTCCTATGTATTGCTTTTAGCACTCAGACAAATCTTTCTGAAAAATCCAGGGCTCTGAAATTGTTATGCCTATACCAACATTCATTGAATTTATTCCACTCAGATCACAAGCTAAACAGACTCAAGGGTCTGTCAAAATGAAACAAAATTATAGGTTCAACAGAGTGACGGCTTATTGATTACATGAAGGTGTTAAAAGCAATATAGAAATAAAACTAAAGATAAAAATACTGTAGTTCATGTCTCTTTTGATGACCAAGGCTGCCATTTGTTAGCAACTGGGATTCAGGTCATATACCAAATATTACCCCATAAATTGAGTTCCTGGGCTAGATTATGACAACCCCCCAGCCAGGCCAGACCAGACCACTGACTTAATTTTCCTCTGATTTTTACAAACCCTTTCTCTCTTCTTCTCTAATATGCTAGCAGCTTTGCAGGCCCTAATGTACAAAAGGAGACTTTCTCAGACATCCTAAAGCAGAATATCTTCATTTCTACAACATAAACTAATCTCAAACAGTTTATTTATTTATTTACTATGCTTCTATACCGCCTCTCTCAGCCCAATGGCGACTCGAGGCAGTGAACAAACGGCAACAAGTGCCCACATATAAAACCCATCATAATATTATAAAAACAGCTATATAAAAACCATACAATTTAACAGTTAAAAACTACAAAATACAAATCTCAGCATCTCAGTTTAACTGCAATACCTGAAGAAGCTGCATTGTAATTGTTGTTGAAGTAATTATCAAACAAGAATATTAAGAATTATTTCTTAAGTGCACAAACTCTATATATAGGGTGTATGTGAAAGTGCACTTGCTACTGTTCTTATTTTTACATACAACCGGCCCATTTCAAGGGATAACTTATCTTAATTGTCAAGTGATTTTTAGGAAATGATGAGTAGTCATCAACTAGAAGACACAAACATACCCCCCTATTTTCTGCTGATCCCTATTATCAAATGAATGCGACAGGATAGCGGATGTTATGATCAGTGGAGTGTGCTTTCTTTCCGGAGTTGTTTTTTTAGTAGTTTCAGTGATTGTGATATTCAGACTTGATCCTTTCTGATGCAGATCCTGCATTCAAACTAATTCTGAGTATCACCACTATCCGTGCTCGTAAAGCTATGATGACTGCTTGCTTGCCTGTCCATCTACCCATCCATTTAACATAATTACATAACATTTTGTGACTAACAGATCCCAAAGGAAGGGATTAAGCCAACCATATTTCTAACAGGCAAGTTTAATATGATTTCCTGCTTGTCGCATTAACAATATGCCATTTTCAAAAAGGAAAAAGGAGGGAAAAGCTTTACAAAGTTTCTCTTGACTGCTCAGTTCTCTCAATTGCTTTTTCGTGGTGTTTTATCCTGGAATCTTTTTTCCTACAGCATCCTTTAGTGACATTATAGTGATAACCATGCTCTTGAAGAGAGGATATTTCTCCCTTTATTCTAGTAGCAAGTCAATTGATAATATTCATTGATAAAGAAAAGAAATTAGAAGGGTGAAAGAACCATGATTGATGTATTATCAGCAGTCCAAGTAGTGGGATTCCCCAATAACCTTCCACTTTAATATATTTGGCTATTTGGACTTGTGCAATCACACCCAGGCACTCTAAGGTTGAAACTATGATGTGCTCTTCTCTTAAGCCTGGTGGACTGCGGGGCCTTACTTCGAAGCTCAGTGGTCCCAACAACTAAGGCCACTCCAGATTGAACATCAAACAAAATCTTTATTTTCTCAAAGTCCTTAGCAGACTTGGTACAAATTCTTGAGGTTACAAATACAGTCAACTTACAAAATCATGTAGATGTTTCTTTAGAGAGTCTTAATTTTCCTTTTAGTTGCTGGGTTGACTTCCCCCAATGGTAGAGAAATCCTGGGATGCTCTCTACCCTAGCTCTGAGTTGCTATTTTAGAAAGAGCAGGTCTTTTTCTATCTAAACTCAAAGCTAGCTTGGAGACAAAGTAGCTAGAGCTTCTTCCAATGGCAGAGAAATCCTCAGATATTCTCTCCCCTAGCTCTGAGTAGCTATCATAGAGAGAGAGGATCTATCACTACTCTACTCAGAACTAGTTTAAAGGCAAGAGGTTAGTACTTACGATGGCTTGTCTGAGCTGGCCTGGCTTGACCACAAGCACATCTGAGTCTTTGCTTTTCTGTAGAAGGCAGAAGAGCATCTCAAAATGGAGATTCCATCCCCAGGAAAAGGGGCGGGCTCCAGACCAAAATATACTTTTGCAAGCCAACAGCAACAAATGCTTTGCAAGCTGGCTGCAAGCCTCTGTTGATGATTAACTATCAGGGTGCCAGTGAGTTTGTAACAACCCTGGAAGAAATGCAAAAGGATACTATTTCTTATAACTATGGGGCAATGCAAATCAAACTCCTGGGAAACGGAACAGGACTGGTGCTCAAAATGTCAATTATGTCCATAATCTCTTCATTCCATCTGTTCCAGAGTTGTCTATCTGAGCCTTGGAAATTAAAGAGGAGTGAGACCGCTACTGCTATAACCCCATCTTTTTTTCCTATGGGTCTTTTGGCTGTTTTGATTTTTCTGCCCCCTTTGTCCTGAGCGAAACCACTTACGATCTCATCACATTACTTATGGGATTTGCCACACATTATGGAAAATCTGTCAGGGTGCATTGGGGGGATGACTCATCACCCCACACCCCATATTACCCAGTTTCTCACTTACCAGATTCCATGGGCGGAAGTATCTGCCACCCAGATTGCCCTCATTGTAGCTATACAACATGGGAAGCCTCCTGTGTTGCCACTGCAGGTGCATATGACTTTCTTACTCTACTTGTACCATAGAAACCCACCAGAAATAATTTGCTGTTGTGGGATAGGAGCAATTGAGCTCTATGGCACAAGTAGAGTAGGATCGTCATATGATGGGCAATTTAACCTGTCTGTTAAGGTCGTAGGTGTACCTTTCAAAAATTAGTACAGGTCTGGCAAACTGCAATATTGTTCCTGTTCATTTACTGTGTACAGTTAAAGACATCAAACAATCCTGTGATCGTCTCCCTTTTCACTAAAGCCCCACAATCCTCTGCCTTATTTGGGATGATTCAGAACATCTTTCCATCTGACTTTAAACAGCAGAAGCAATAGAATAAGTTATTACACACAGATACCAATTAAACAGACAAATTAACAAGGAAGACATGCCAAAAATATTATGGTAGACTATTCAACAAAATAAGGAAAGACTTAGCAAGACCACTCACCATCACTGCATCTCTTTTGTGATTTACTTCTTACATAGAATGAGGGAAGGGATTGAATATATTATCTCAATGGCCTCATATTGTTCCTTCCGATAAACACTTTGACTGGAGAGTGATGATGAGATTCATGCCTCAACAATCAATAGATACATCTAGTTCCCCACTTTCTTCCTCCATATCATACCATCTTGGTTTCTGTTCTGTTTGTTCATGTCAAAGGATAAACAATTTAGTTACTTACTGATAATTTTTGACATCTAGATCCACAAATAATGGACCCAAAACTTTATTGGTCCAAACCAATGAAATTTACTTGTTATTTGAGATTTGGCCAAAGCATTAGCAAGGATATGGCACATCACTGCTATATACAGATTTTAATTTTGAAGGACAAGATATAAGTGCTCTTAGTTTTAATAAATTTGGACTGGCAGAAATTCCAAGTCAAACAGATATGGGCATCTACTGGCTTACAGTAAAGATTTGTAACAACGTGTGTAACTATTTTCATTCATTTCAGTTACAGAAGTACATATGTCTTATAATGAGTCAGACTATCTGTGTAGCTTTCCCCCCTGATTGACAGCTCTCCAGGATTTTAGTCAGAAACCTTTCACATTACCTGTTACCTGATTCTTTTCACAAGAGAGAGTAGAGTCTGAACCTGGGATGTTCTGTATGCAAGACAGAAAAGTTTGGAGTCTCTTTTTAGCAAGAAATGAAGTCTATATAGCCATCAATCACACCAAAGTTTCATAAAACTAGTAGGAGAAAGAAGAAAAAATGTGAGAGTTGAAGATAAAGAGAATCTTTAAAGGACAATGTTGAGCTTTGAAGTTCTAAGCACAATTTTTCCCATTGGATACACCGGCAAGGTACTTCATTGGGAAAACTTTAGAGGGGAAAGTTGGGCAACACACTCCTTTAACAAATAGGAACAAATATTGGCTGTTTGCTATGTAGTCACAGAAACACAGAACTTTAAGGGTCATTTAGTCCAGGACTTCTTAAGCCTTTTCCACTCACAATCAAGATTTTTTTTACACAACACTGGGTATATAGTTATATAAAATAAGTATACAAATCAAACACTTACTAATGATAAATCATACAGAAACTTATTTTAAATCAATTCTATGATAGGCATATAATTTTAGAATTTATTGCATTTGTATGCTAATGAGATGGATGTGCTTGTTTATTTTTATATAAATATTTAAATCTTGACTGAATATTTGATAGTTCAGGACGTAGAACATATTCAATATTTTTCATGCTATGCTGGCATGTTTGGTTTGCAGCCTCAAGTGACAAAATATATCCTGTTGGCTCTCCTTTGTTCTCCTGGATTCACGTAAATGTCTAAAACAGCCACACAAGCTATACAACCCCTTTGTGGCAAGCTCACTACACAGATTTTGCATGACCCCAACATTCAGTTAGGGGACCCCAGGTGGGATAGGAACCCACAGTTTAAAAAGCTATGATCTAATAAAACTTCCTGCTAGTTCAGGAATTTATAGTGTAAACAACCATAACAGAGGCCCTTTCATACCCTCTTAAAATACCTAATTAAGGAGGCTTCACAGTCTTCTGAAGTTAGCCATTCAACTGCTGAGCGGCTACTACTGTTAGGAAATGATTATCTTTTTCCTATTATGCAGAAAAAACATCCATGCCTTTCTTGGAGAGAAAGTGGTAGCCAGAAAAAGCAAGCAATAGCAAACAGTTCTCCGTGTTGCCACTACACGAGCCACAGAGGCAGATAAAATAGCTCTCCCATTGTACTGAACTCCTGTTCTATGACTTGTGACCTTGGCATTTGGTAAACTGAATTCATTACCAGATAACTTTGTAACCAAAAAATCTAGCTTTTCTACCTTTAACATAATTTTATCTTCTCCTTTCCTGTTTCTGTGTTGGGTCTTTTCAACTCTTAGGCTGCTTCCATACAACTGTATAAAATTCACATTGGACTGGGTTATATGGCAGTGTGGACTCAGATAACCCAGTTCAAGGCCTGTCTGCACACACCCCAGAAAGTGTGTGCTTTCTGAGGTGGGTGTCCAGATGCTCTCGCAGGACATCCTTCCCCAAAGCCCTTTGAAAAATAAGGAAACTTATCCGGCCTCCAGTAGACTGTAGCCAGAGCTCTCCTGGTGCGTAGAAATGATGTGCTAGGAGAGCTGTGGGGGAGAGGGGTGGGTATTCCCACAGTTTTCTGGACTACTGGAAAACTGTGGGAATGATGTCTGGACTGCAGTCCAGACACTGGAAGTATTGGGTTTATCCCGTGCCTTCCAAGAAGGCGTGGAATAAATCCACTAACTAATTAATTTGCTACAAACCAAGGTTTTCCTGGTTTGTGGTGAATTAATTGGGGATTGTCCAGGACGTCATCTGGACAGCCCCTTCTTTATTGTGGGAGTTATTGCAATAAAGGGGCTATCTGGATGCACCGTGGGTTGTATGGCTGTGTAGAAGGGTCCTAAGTATGGATAGTATTTCTGATAGTAGACTTTTCAAGTGTAAGGGGTGGGGGGGTGGGGTGGGGACCAAAGTAAATGTATGAATTATAATAAATAGTATGAGATTTTTAATATCCACACATCTCCTTATAAATGCCTCCATAAACAATTAGTACATTTTGCATTTCCCTCCGTGGTGCTTTTAAAAACTTGGATTGCATATAGTCCTAAGTGTTAAGATAACAAAAATGTGATCCATTTATCACCTAATTCAAGTTATGCTAATTGAGAAGGGGATGCTTTCTCCTTAAACTGGCTGTTTGTTGTTAGCTGATCTGGATGGTGAGATATTCTCATCAGATAGTGATTTCTTTTCAAAGCAGCCTTTTGCAAGAAGTGATTTGTATGTAGCAATTTTACTGACTCCTGCTGTTTATGTTCACATCTGTGCTGCAAACAGTAGGGAGACCTTTGCTATTTTCTGATCATTTTGATTTATGGGTGCTTGAAGAAATTTGAACAGGAAATTGGATCTGATTGCACAGCCATTGCTAAAATCAATAAAGAAGAGGCCTTAAAAGATTTAGTTTTGTTTTTCTATAATATCTTGGGCCCTCGAAGGATGGCAACATACTGCACTGAGCAAAGGAATATGCAGTGCGCCACACCACCACATTGGAATTCAATAACTATACCAGTCTTTTAACTCAATTTCCACAAATTATTTTGTTTTAGATAATAGGGACATCCCAGATCAAGTAATTCAACTCATGTAGCTTCTGAATCACCATTTACATTGGCAAGCTCAACATGCATTTCTTTCTGCTGAACAGCAAAATAAAAGAATTTAAATTTGCTAGCGTGATTACATAAAATCAGTGAACCCTTTGTAATAAAGTTTTATGGCACTTGCATTACAATTCACATTAATGCAATAAAAAGACAGCTACTTTTGACTTCTTCCTTAAACAATTTTTACTTTTATTGAGGGGCTATTTTGTCTCAGTGTTTAGGACCTCTGTTGAATCACACGAATTGCGCTAACTATTTTAAACTAGGCCACAATTGGATTTAGTACAGAGCAGTGTGTAGACGCTGCTATTATAAAACCAGTACTGGGTCTCTGTGCCTACTTCTTTCTGTGAAAGTGCCTGATGTACTCTGTCCCACTGAAAATGGACTAAATAACACTTTTAAGGTTCAAATTTTTTTTCATGACCTATCCTAGGGGAAATGCTGCCCATTCTTGCCCTTGGGGGGCTAGGACAAGAATATTATGTACAGATCCAAATTATCAAAATGTATCAAATTGCTTTGGTACAAGGCTTGGAAAATTGCCAGGATGTTGGTGAATATTTTATAGTCCATATTTAATTTTAAAAATGGGTCTATAATTCCACAGGTTTGTTGGATCTGAGTCTTCCTTATGAATTAAAATTATTTCTGCTGATTTCCATGAATCCGGGATTACCTGGTTTGTAAGTGCCTCATTCATTTTCTTTTTTAGCATTGGAGTTAAATCTTTTTTGAATACTTTGTAGATGCCTGCATAAAGCTGTCTGGTCCTGGGGCCTTATTAGGATCTAAACTATTTATGGCTTTCTCCATTTCTTCTATGCAGATTTCTTTATTCAACCTCTCACGTTGCTCATTGCTAAACTTTTGTAGCTTAAATTTGTTTATATATTCCACTATGTCTTCCTTTAATATATTGTCTTTCACATATAGCTGTTTATAGAACCTTTGAAATTCCTCCCATATTTCTTTATTTTTAGTGAGAATTTATTCTCCCACCCTTCTTTTGATTATCTCTATTGTCTATTTTTGTGGATCTGTCTAGCCAGCCAGTTGCCTAGTTTATTAACATTTTCAAAGTACTCTTGTTTTAGGAATTTCATTTGTTTTACTTGGTTTTCTAGTTCTAAATGATGTTTTATCTGATTAAGTTATTTCAGCTTTCATATTAATGATATGCTAGTAGGGTTACCTTTAAACTCCTTTTCATTTGCTGCTTTTTTCCCTTGATCTCCTTTATGTCTTTATTTTTCTGTTTATTTTTCCTTGCACTATGTTGAATCAAGTGACTGTGCAGGAGCGCTTTCAGTGCATCCCACACTATTTGGGATTTCATTTTGTTTGTTTCGTTTGTTTTGACATATTCCTGTATTATGTCTTTATATCTATTAATATCTTCTATGTTTTTAGTAAATTCTCGTTAAGTCTCCATTTTCGGTGATGTCTGTTTTGATGGATATTTATTTCCAGAGGGCAGTGGTCCAAAAGATCTCAAGGTAGAACATTTCCTATATCAATCTTGGGAGTCATACTTTTTGTTGCCCAAATCATGTCAATCCTTGACCATATTTTATGTCTGTGGGAATAAAAAATATAGTCCTGTTTTTTTTTTTACTATTCTTCAACCTCCACACATCCTCTAAGTCCATGTTTTCTTTTAGCTTTAGAAACTTTTGGTGTAATGTACTATGACTTTTTCCATATTTTTTATTTATTGCTTTTGTCTAATAGGGTGTCCAAGACCTTATTATCTTCAGTATTTCTTTTTAAATTCCTGTGAAATTTGCTCAGGTGGATTTGATACTTTTTAGAAAGAAGCCCCACAGTTGTTCAAATTATTCATCACTTCTTTCAAGAACAAAATTGCTAAAGAATAGCAATTAAAATTAGTGTAAGTTTCCCTGAGTTCCAGTTTTGGGAGAAAAAATGATATATAAATATATGTATCCTCTTCATAATCTAAGTTTTTACCAGATCATAAATTAGAATTTTTAATGCAGTGATGGAGAAAAACCTTTCCATTTTTAAAGTATAATGCCTTGCTGAAATTATGATAAAACAAGTAAGGGCCAAAGGAGGTGAAAGCTGTACAATGAAAGTGAACATTATTCTCCTTTGAGCAATGACAAGGCTTCTGTTTGTCATAACATGTGCTTTCTCTCACTTCTTTATCAGGTATACAAAATTTATTTATTTACAGCATTTTTACCTCACCTTTCTCAACCCCCAAGGGGGGGACTCAGAGCGGCTAACAATTCAGCAATTTGATGCCAAAATAACAATAACGCCAGTATAAAACATAAATACATAAAAAGTTAAAAACAGTAACAATTAGTTATATCATAACACCATCACATAATCACATATCAGTTTCCAAGTTATCGTAACAGTCATCAAGTCCAGCTCATTTTCAAAATGCTGCTGCACCCACTAGCCAAAGGCCTGGTTCCATAACTACGATTTTAGTTTTTTTCCTGAAGAAAAGGAGGGAGGACACCTATCTAATCTCGCTGGGGAGCGAATTCCACAAGTGGGGGGTCACCACCAAAAATGCTTCATTTTGTGGCTGCTCATTAAGAAAATACAAAGTACATTTGTGAGTTCGATAACTGAAGAAAACATTGATAAGGAATTTCCATTTTTGTAGGAAGGGGGTCTATAATAATCTTTGGGAATAAATATTTAATTTGATAAACCCCTTGCAAGGATGGCAAATTGTACAACGTGGAAATCTAGTGTGAAGAAATGGTGCTGAAGTGCCATCAGGACAGAAACTGTGCACCAGAAAACAAGAATGGGATGGCTTATTTTTTCCTCCTTATTAGTTTTATATACTCCATATTCTTGCTACCTCTAATATGAATAATTCTGTAAATTTAGATTGTCAGTTTTAAATTGGGAATCAAGGAGAGATATTTACTGCAGTCTACCTTGTATGTCCAACTGAATGAAATTCTGCTCTTCACTGTTAGTTATCCAGAAGATGTCTCAAAAGAGGTCCTACTGACCTTATTACTCTTCAGTATGGATTAGCAAGTCTAGATGCTCTTGATGAACTAGACCAAGTTTTCAAACATTTCAGTTCATACTAATTGGAATTTCTGGATGCTGAAATCCAAAACATAAGTAAGAGAAAATGTTCTGAAGCCCTTGTCTCAAAAATGATGAGACTTTAGATTTAATAGTCTACCATGGTCAAAGATTACTTCTTTCGAGATTTGAACCATTTAAAAAATCAACCAAACCTAATATGTAGTTATTAATTAAGAAATAATAGTCACTATTCCAGCTGCTTCTGGAAGTAATGAGAAGAAAAATACTAGACATTCAATGGCAATTTTGAAATGGTCTCATTGCAAAGCAGAGACAGCATTGTGCTTTGAAAAGGTTTAGCAAATCATGGAGGAACATACTGTTCTGATAGCCATTGTCATAAGTAAAGTCATTATTTCAATAATTAAAAATCAAATGATTTTAATGTCTCAAGAAACCACGATGTAGGGATACTCTATTTATTTTAATATTTATACATTATTTTAGTAGTTATACACTATTTTAAGTCTTTATTGTCACGATGCAGGGTCTTGGCCCGGCCCCTTAATCACACACACAGAGACGGTAATCAGCTAACTATTTATTGAATAATAAGAAACAGGTGAAAAGGTAAATTGTCCATAAAAGTATCAAAAGTTCAATCAAAAAGGTAAAGAGTCCATAAGTAAAATTCAAAGGCAAATGTAGCGAAGGCTCCGCAAAACAATGCGGATCAAGGACTTGGTCCGTGGCAAAGGAACAAGGCAAAGTTCATAACAAAGCCCAAGAAACTTCTTGGCAAGGCACGAGCCGGCAACCTGGCTCCGTGGATCTTCGCTCGCTTCACTCCCTTTAGAACAGAAGTGGCCGAGCTACTGAGGATCCTTTCCCATGGATCCTATACTTAATTCCCTTGGCGAGGCCCCCGACGTTCTAGGCTTCTGCGCCAATCTGTGCTACGGGATCTAGCGCTTCTCTGGCGCTCTAGGCTACGGTGCCAATCTCTCCTGCTGGACTCAATGCTCCGTCTCCTATCAAAGCTCCGTCCTTGCCTCCCAGCACCTGGGTCACTATCTTCATGAGAGCCGAACTCCCTTTCAGCTTCCATGGGCTCATTCTCCACTGTTTCCCTGATCCTTTCCTGCGACCCGAAACCACCTGGTTTCTCATACTGATCTGAGTCAGCACTCTCAGGGTCAGCTTGACTTTCCCAGCTATCATAGCCGTCAGGCCATTCATCATCCCAGGCCAAGCTCTCTGTGGGAGAGGAAGGCCCAGCTACCTTGCCATCCCCTTCTTCCATGTCCTCATCAGCTGCAGCTGGCCCTAATGCAAGTGGGACCCCCGGTGCTGCCCCCTGCCCCCCCCAGGCACGAAAGGGAACTGGGTTGCTACATTATAAACTTAAAATAAAGTGAAGGAAAGGAAAGAAAGGCCCTTCAAGGTTGGAGGGAGGGAGGACTGAGGAGGGAAAGTGCCTTGGAGAGCAGCGGTGGCAAAACCCCACAAAACAGTGAAAATACCATGATATATATTTTAAATTAATATTTTTTGAAATTCGTGAAACAGCGAGTCCGCAATAAGTGAATCGCAAAGTAGTGAGGGAACACTGTATAAAGAAATATGCCTCTGATATGATGTAAAAGCCAAAGATTTCTATGGATAAGCTTGGCTTGGCTTATTCATGGATCTAATGTGTTATGACTTTATTCCTCAGTTGAGGAAAGCAGGGAAATGCATCCTGAAGAGTGGGAACTCATCTTACCTCAGCAAGGGCCAGCCATCCCACAATATTTCCCTGTCTTCTTCTGGCTTTCCTCTGCTTCCCACCAGATTTTTCATTCAGGAAATGGGGAACACCTGACTCCTGAAAATGACATCTTATCTCCAACTTTGCATGCTGACAAGAGAGATTCTCACGGAAAGCCACTGGAAGTGGCTGTGCATCATGGGATGGCCTCCATGGGACTCGGTTTTGCCAGAATGCAGAAACAGATAGAATTGGGGAAAGGTAAAGTGGGATAAAGTCCTAAGAATCTCACCAGTGCATTATAATCCCAGCACAGAGACAGATTAATGAAGTCATTAATGATTTGTAATTTATTATCTTTTGCATCACTTTGCTCATTCACTAAGTAAAAGACTGAAAGGTGCATGGTGGGAGTTTGGGTAGCCAACTGAGTGTCATCTAAACATAATCTTTCTGAGAACTTTCCTCTTTCCAATATTTGATCTTGTGGAACTACTTAATTCTCTTTTGCATTTTGTGTTAATTTATTGGTATAGTAATCCAGTGTTTTTCAACCTTTTTTGAGCAGCGGCACATTTTTTATATTTACGAAATCCTGGGGCACACCACCAACCAAATGACACTCTAACACAGTAATACATATAGTTAATATATTTTAAATGTATTTATATATTCAGTGTGAAACCTGGACCTGTTTCGACGAATACAACATAGATATCCTGGCAGGAATGGCAGAAAGACACAAACTTCCTACACAGAACTCCCATAACCAAGAGAAAATACTATAAGAGTTTGGTAGGCATTGACCTTTGGTTTTGGAGTTGTAGTTCACCTATATCCAGAGAGCACTGTGGACTCAAACAATGTTGGACCAGGACCAAACTTGGCATGAATACTCAATATGCCCAAATGTGAACACAGATGGGAGTTTGGGGAAAATAGACCTAGACATTTGGGAGATACAGTTTCTGGGATTTATAGTTAACACACAATCAAAGAGCATCCTGAACACTTGCAACAATGGAATTGAACCAAACTTGGCATATTGAACTCTCATTACCAACAGAAAGTACTGAAAGGGTTTGCTTGGGAATTGACCTTGAGTTTGGAAGTTGTAGTTCACCTACACCCAGAGAGCATGGTGAACTCAAACAATGTTATGTTGTTGTTTATTGTCTACCCAGAATCACAATGTTTAGAACTTTAATGTTCCTAAAACAGGCGTGGGAAAACTTCAGCCCTCTGGGTGCTTTGGACTTCAACTCCCACCATTCCTAACAGCCTGAGGCCCTTTCCTACTTAAGTGGCTGGGGGGGGGGGGGGAGGAAAAGAGCCTGAGGCTGCTAGGAATGGTAAGAGTTGGAGTCCAAAACACCTGGAAGGTCCAAATTTGGCCATGCCAGCTTCCGACATAAACCTCTTCCTCCCCCTTCCCCTTCACGCCCTTTCTTTCCCCCTCCTGCCGAACACTTACTTTTTCTTCTACACTGCCACTTCTGCCACCATTTTGATCTGAGGGGGCAGCATGAGCGTGTTCAGGAGGGGAGGGAGGAAGACGTGACCCATGTGGGCGCTACTGCGCAGGCTCGCCCCAGAGCAATGCGAGGCAAAGCGAGCAGAGCGAGGCTGGGACGAAGGGAGCCTGAGTGGAGAAGAAAAAGTATTCGGCAGGAGGGGGAAGAAAGGGTATTGGAGGTTCCAGTTTCCCACGTCACACCTGATGATCGCTCATGGCACACTAGTGTACCACAGCACACTGGTTGGGAAACACTGTAGTAATCAACAAGGAACTGTGTGTGGGTCTCCTTTTTGTGTGAAATGTATGCCCCTGCCCCACACATCATCAGAATTATGGACTGTTGTGAGCTATCTGTTTTGTTTTCTCAATGTGATTCATATTTATATATTGTTGAATACTACGGTTGACATCTTCTTCAAAATTTATAAAGTTAAGATGAACTTAAAACTGTCAATTTTGGAATGTCACGTTTATGATAATGATAATAAATGTTTCTCAAACCTCCCTTTTCAGCAATGCAACAGATGTATTTCTAAGATTCTGGAGAACATGTCAGAAATAGTAGAAGCCTTTCTTTTGACATGAGATGTTTTGCAATAGGCCACATCAGGGAATTACCAACCCTTCCTATTTGCCTAGTCCCCACTAATCAATATTCCAGTGAAATATTTCAGTCATCTAGCACAAATTTGCACTTTAGTTATTATGCTGCATTGCATTTAGGTCTGAATACATTTGGCAACAACAAATAAATCTGGAGGACTTATCTATCCTTGTACATAAAGATTAATAGAAACTCTGAAACATTCATAGATAATGTCGTTAGTTGATAACCACTGTTTATGTTATAACACATGTTTATTTCTTGTTTTAATGATGTTGTATCCCTCCTCAAGTTGCAGGGAGAGGCGGGTAATACATTTATTATTAATACTACTTCTAACATGATTTGACTGAATTGTTGGATCTTCTAGTCTTCTCCAAGTCTATGCTTCTATGATTCATAGGGTTGCCAGGTTTAATACAGTATTGGGTTCCTATAATTAGCAGACCCTGGATCAGGAATTGGTGCCAATAATTCTATTGGTTAGAACAACTATATGTCTCCACCTTCTCCCCACAAAACCCAACTTCTACACACTTGTTCCAGCATTTCCATTTGCACCCAGTAGACAGCATGAAGAAGCACTGATGCCACATTGGGCATCCAGTTCCAGGAATGGAGCTGTATACTTTTTGACACATACACACACCCCTCTCTACCAGCTAGTGGATGTTTTTATGTGGGACTTGGAGGTGATGGATGAGCCATGCAATTGTTCATGCTGATGGAATATTACAGATTGAGTATCCCTTATCTGAATTCTGATATTTGAAATAGTCCAAAATGCAAAATTGTCCACATGGGTGTCTGAGACAGTGACATTTTTGCTTGCTGGTAGTTCAATGTACACACACTTTTTTCATGCCCCCCCCCCCCTTCTATATATATACAAATCACAACTGGGCCCTGGTTGAGAACTATTTTGTATCTGGGCTCTGCTAGCTCATGTCAGACCAATTACCACCATTGGTCACACAACCAACCCACACAACTCCATGAACTCCAGTTGGCTTCTGTAAATTAAGTTTGGATATCTGTTCAGATTTTATGTCATTATATATATTTTTTGGTCTGGCTACATATGTTCAATTTATTGATGTTAGGTTTAATTTATTAATGTTAGGTTTAATTTATTAATGTTAGGTTCAATGTTAGGCATTGAATGTTTGCTGTTATATGTTGGAATCCACCCTGAGTCTCCCTGGGGAGATAGGGTGGAATACAAATAAAGTTATTACACACACACATACACACACACACGTGTGCGCGCACACACACACGTGCAAATACAAGTATTCCAAAATTCAAAATCAGAAGGGGGGAGAGATCCAAAATCCAAAACATTTCCAATAAGGGATACTGAAATCTCATTTCTTCCTGATTCAGACTCTGTTAACAAGTAAAGCTACAGGAGCCCTCTTCCATATTCAGGGAAATAGCCATATTCACATCATATTCAATGTGATAGCCCTATTCACGCCTATATTTAGAAATCTGTATATCAATTATCCTCATGGATACTTTTGAACCTCCATCCATCTAGCAGCAGAAGTCAAAGCTTAAGTTGGTGCAGAACGCTGCAGCTCGGCTGGTGGCAAGCATTCCATCTCGCTGCCACATCACGCCTGTTCTGCGCAAACTGCACTGGCTTCCAATAGAGCACCAGATCACCTTCAAGGTGCTGGTTTTGACCTTTAAGGCCTTGAATGGTCTGGGGCCAGTGTACCTAAGGGACTGCCTCTCCCAATACAGTCCCTCACGACCACTGCGATCTGAGTCCCTGAACCTCCTTGTGGTACCCAGTTGCCAAACCATCCACTTGTCAACGCGGAAGAGGGCTTTTAGTGCCATCGCGCCAGTTTTATGGAACGCTCTTCCCTCCACAATCCGCGCACAGTCCGATCTGCTAGCCTTCCATAAGGTTGTAAAACCTTCCTGTTTATGCAGGTGTTCGGTCTGTAGACAACTCTAGGCTGCTCATTTTGTAATGTAGGCCACAAGAGTGATTTTTAGCATGTATTTGTCTGTACAATTTTAATGTGTGGACATTGGTCCGTTGTTTTATAGTGTTTTTATGGTTTTAAGCACATGTAAGTCGCCCCGAGCCTGTTGGAAGGGGCGACTAACAAATCGAAATAATAAATAAATAAATAAAGACCTGCTACTACCTAGAACAAAAGGCTTTGTGCCACCTTTTCCTCTTTCATCCCATATCCTTGTTCCTTAGCTATAACTTGCACTATTTCTTTCCCTTCTTGTTTACAGTTTATTATTATTTATATTATTTTATTTACTGCATTTTATCCCGTCCTTCTCAATCCCCGAAGCGGGACTCAGGGCGGTTTACAATTGAGCCCCATCAAGAGGCTACTTCGACAGATACAATAAAATCACCTCAAATAGACAACCCAATAACAAATAGACAACCCAATAAAACATAATTAAAATCAGTACAGTCATCAGTTAAAAGCATATACCAGCGTTATCCATCTTCACAGCAGTCCAGATTTATCCCTTTAGGGTGCTGCTACTTCTACTGACCAAACGTCTGGTCCCAGAGCCAAGGCTTCACTTTCCTGTGGAAAATTAGGAGAGAAGAGATCGCTCTTATGTCTTTTAGGAGTGTGTTCCATAGGCAGGAAGCCACCGCTGAGAAGGCCCTGTCCCTCGTCCCCACCAGGCGCATTTCAGCTGTTGGCGGGAGTGAGAGCAGGGCCTCCCTGGATGAACTTAAATTTCGAGATGGGACATAGGGGTGGATGCTTTCGGACAAGTAAGCTGGACCAGAACCGTTTGCTATGTTTCTATGACAGATGACACTATAAGTAATTAGGTACTGTTTTGAGTTCAGATTCTTGTTTTATATACTACTGGTTTATGTTGTATTGTATTGTGCGTTTATTTTATTTTATGTGTTGTTTTGGGGAGATGGAGGTGGGGTACAAAAATTAAGTTATTTAAAAAAGTTATTATCCCACCACCTTTTTGTCTCCCTTTGAAGGTCTCATTAGAACCAAATGTATAGGCTAGATGCTCTCTGTTGTTGTAAAGCTAGCAATCTCTCAGGCATCCCACCCAATATTTTCAGATAATCTTAATGTAAATAAAACTATTCTTGTTATAAAGTTTTTTTTTCAGTGCTCTGATGATATGTAAAGCTTAAATATGAAGCAAAATCCCTCGATTGTGTATTCCTGGGTTGTTTCATTTCCCCACTTCTCTCCTAACACCTAAGCTATGCGTCAGCCAGCTAAAATGCTTTGTCTAGGCTATCATTCTATATGCACATTATAATGACCCTGTATTGAACCTCTCATGATTTAATATAAGGCTTTCACTATTAGAGGCACTTTACCTTGAAAAATACTGCATAGATAATGTGGATTTGACTGGATACTCATAATGCACACAAGAGCTAATAGCAGCTTTACATAATGTTGTGGAATGATACAGAGTATAATGATACAACACATTTCTGAAATTAGCAATTATGAAGGTGAACTGATTATTTATGCAGTCCTGGGAAAGTGTACAGGAAATGTGTGTCTTTTTGGTATGGGTGCTTGAGATCTAGGAAAGGTCATGTAGCATGTGGTGTCAAACTGCATTCATTCTACTGTGTAGATGCACTCAAAGGAGTATTCTAGTTGCTCAAATTGGGGTACAACAAAGGTGTTCCATTATCTCAACTATGTCTGATGATTCATCATCACAGCTATTCATTTTTTACCTTTCATATTTCTGTATTAAATGAAGGTATACATCATAATGTAAGACTTGAAGTGAAAAAATAAAAAAAAACAGTCTCCTCTTTCTGTGTATGCTAAACATTGTTGGCATAATTTATTTATTTATCTATTTAAAATTTTTGTACCCCAACCTTCTCACCTCCATGGAGGGACTCAGACGGACTTACAGCAAAATTCAATGTTACACAAATTTAAAACATCTTAAAACAGCATATTAAAATACATAAAAACAGAGATATATAAAAACCACATTGCCATTAAAACCACATTCAACTCGGTCTATAAAAGTGGTCACACATTTCAGATTGAAATCAATCTCAGTTTATTCTGGGAAAGCCTCATTCTACATCCAAGTCTTCACCCGCCTCCTGAAGTCTTCACCCGCCTCCTGAACAGGGAGGGGGCAAGATCTAACCGCTTGGGAGGGAGTTCCACAGCCGAGGGGCCACAACAGAGAAGGCCCTGTCTCTCGTCCCCACCAGACGCGCTTGCGAAGAAGGTGGGACCAAGAGCAGGGCCTCTCTGGAGGATCTTAATGTCTTTGATGGTTCATAGGGGAAAATCCGTTCTGACAGGTAAACAGAGCCAGAACGGTATAGGGTTTTGTAGGTTAAAACCAGCACTTTGAATTGTGCTCAGAAACTAATTGGCAGCCAGTGGAGCTGGCGCAGCAAGGGGGTTGTATATTCCCTGTACCCCGCTCCTATTACTAATCTGGCTACCGAACGTTGGACTAATTGCAGCTTTCGAGCAGTCTTCAGAGGCAACCCCACGTAGAGAGTGTTACAGTAGTCTATTCAAAATGTAACCAGAGTGTGGACCATCGTGGCAAAGTCAGACTTCCCAAGGTACAGGCGCAGCTGGCGCACAAGCTTTAACTGTGCAAAAGCTCTCCCGGCCACCGCCGAGACCTGGGGTTCCCGGCTCAGCGATGAGTCCAGGATCACTCCCAAACTGCAAACCTGCGCCATTAGGAGGAGTGTAATGCCGTCAAGCACAGGCTGTAACCCTATGCCCTGTTTGGCCTTATGACTGACCAGGAGCACCTCTGTTGTCTGGATCAAGTTTCAATTTGTATGCTCCTTGTACCCCACTCCTGTTAGTAACCTGGCTGCCGAGCGTTGGCTTAATAACCTCACTAATGCACAGGGCCTTACTCTAAACCAGTGGTTCACAACCTGTGATATTTTAATTCTTGCAGACCACCAGTGGTCTGCAAGAACTAAAATATGGTCTGCAGCCTCACTGTTAGTATACTGTTGCAACGAGAGTAGCGGGTTTAGCTAAACCCTCTTATAGTGCTGAGGTTTATCAAATATGGTTTTCTGTGGGCAAGAAGATGGTGACTATTGGATGGAATATGTTCTATATCAGAAACTAGAGCTGATGCGGTCTATCCAATGCAATTTTCTGAATCAACACCCCAAATAACCAAACCAAAACTAAAATTGGCCAATAACTGATTCATAACCCTTTTGGTACTAATATTGGAAAGTGGTCCCTGGTCAAAGTGGTTCATGGTAAAAAAAAGAAAAAAGAAAAAAAGGTTGAGATTGAATGCTCTAAACAGATGAGCACTTGGAGAAAGTCTAGAAGTTATGAACATCTGTGGTATTAAAATATTACTTCTTTGGGAATTGCTTTGTGCTTCATTCCCAACAAATTGTACATGGGAAAAAATATGGCTGCATCCACAGGCCTCTATTATTACATAAGTTTTGTGTGGGGGAGGCACAGCATGACCACTACAGACATTTGAAAAGACATTTTCAACATCTGAAAGCCAGTTGTAATGGGAGTAAATTTTAAAGCTGCTTGAAGCAGCAATTACCTGGGCATTTTTTTTTCTTTTTTAGAGTTCTGCCCCTAAAATGACTCCTTTGTAAACCTGTATATAATGGGTTATTTTGTGGCTAAAAAAATCATTTCAATTTAAGATGAATAAGCGCTGGAATAAATCCAGGAAGGGCAAAAACAGAAGCAGAACTTGACAATAACTCCTTCCAATAATATTATCTGTAGCTTTTAAGGATAAAGAATGAATAATGCCATCAATGCAGTGAAAATGGAAGTTTAAGAAATATTTGTTTCTTACTTGGAAAAGCTGCCTGGGGAGAGCTTTTTGGGCATTTGAGTGCTTTTTTCTAACAGTCATATCTTAGTTTGCAAAGAAACTGATAAAGAAGCACCTTTATATAAAAACTTGTTACGTCCCCAGTCCCCAATTTCCTTTGTATTCTCTGTCTAGCTGCACATTTTTGCTAGTATCAGCAATGGGAACAAGAGGAAAGAGAGTCAAGAAACACATGCTTACATGTTTACACATGTGCACTAAATAACACAATAAAATTTAGTCAGGTTAAAATAGGATTCCAAAGCAGCTAATCCTACGGTGTCTGTATGGGCTGGTTAAAACAGGCAAGATAAACAGTGGCAGCCTCCAGAATGCATCATGAATGTATGCATACTTGTCTGGATTTTAGAGATGCTTAGGTGGACCACTGGTGTAGAATCAAATAATGCAGTTTGAATCTGCATTGAGTTACATTATACAAGGCTACACTGACCTTATAATGCAGTTTCCAATGGTATTATATGACAGTGTGGATGAGACCTCAGTTGTTTCATTTCATGTGTGTGTGTGTGTGTGTGTGTGTGTGTGTGTGTGTGTGTGTATATATATATATATATATATATCTGCAGACAATATAATCCCTACGTGGTTTGACTTAGTTATCAACTGTGAATGTAAGGAGTTTTTATATATGCAATATTTTTATCTGTTTTTAATCGTATTATAAGGTGTTGTAGGTAAATATGCATGGTTGGTATATATGTATTTTATCTGCATTTATTTGTATCCCAATTGTTGTGAGATGCCCCGAGCCGCACGGGAGTGGCGACGGACAAGTCGAAACAAATAAATACATTATATATACTGTATATATATATATATAGAGAGAGAGAGAGAGAGAGAGAGAGAGAGAGAGAGAGAGAGAGAGAGAGAAACATATTTAGCATTTTTGTGATAGAGGAACATATTTCTATTCTGTCTATGTCACTTACTTCTATTTCTGTTTCCAATTTTTCTACTAAAAATCGATGTCAATGAACACATTTCCTTCATTAACTGAGATATACCAGTACCATGGGCCTCCTGAACATTTCCACACATCCTATTCCTAAATTCTCTCAATTGCCAATAACTAGTAATTTGAACTGTTAAAATTATCTTGCTTCCCCCTTTCTATTACGTCTCTAGATTTTTCTTTCATTTTTTAAAATCCTTTCTCTTCCTTGAAATATACAAGGCACTTGGTAGTTCATATTAGCACCCTGAGATGCCTCCTGGAACCAAAAGAAGTAATAGAAGTGCAAGCAAGGCCTTATAATTGCTTCCTTCCACCCAGGAGACACTGGAAGAACAGTACTCTAAAACAGAGGGGCCTATATGACAGCAGGAATGGGAGGGAAGAGAGATTAAAATGTATTCTTCCAAATTCCCCAGAAAATAGGAGAGATCATTTTTTTTAAAAAAAGAAAACAGCTTCATGTTACTAATAAGGGGTAATTCAATTATCCTCATGGTAACATGAATAGCAAGGATGTAGCAGGAGCTAGTAGAAATTAATAGAAAAGTTGTTTCTCTCCCCAGTAGTATTCCAGGCTCAGAATGAAAAGTGAGATATGAACTTTATCTTTAGCCTGCATGAGAGGGAGGTCAGATCCTATGCAGGATAATAATAATAATAATAATAATAATAATAACTTTATTTCTAACCCGCATCCATCTCCCCGAAGGGGACTCGGAGCGGCTTACATGGAGCCATGCCCGAACAACACATCACAAAATATCAACAACAACAAAACAATAAACATAATAAAAGCAATAAACACAATAAAATACATAGGTGAAAGCACAACATTACAGGTGAGTCTAAGAACAGAACCGACAGGGCGGGCCACATGAACATATAGGATGTTTAAAAACTCGAGGGAGATAACTGGAGTAGTGTTGAAGACAATGGGTCACATAGGGGAAAAGGTTTCACATTTGGGAACCTAATCTCCAAAGGCCAGGTGGAAGAACCAGGTTTTCAATTGTTTTCTGAAGGATTACAATGAAGGGGCATTCCTAATCTCTCCCAGGAGGGAATTCCAAAGGTGGGGGGTCACAGAGGAGAAAATCCCATTAAAGGAGGTGGCCTAATGAAATAATAAATTGGTGGCAGCAGAAGAAAATAATCTTTATTAAATAATTGGAAGGAGCAAAGACAAAATAAAAACATGCAGTGGTGGCTTTCCACTGACTGGCTTTGCGTGAGTAAGGGTGTGTGTGTGAGTGTGTGTGTGCGCACCAAGCCTTGTTGTTTGGTTTTTGTCTTCCATCTTGTGGGTGGTGTGCCTGAGGCAGGTTCTGCCTACTGTCCCTTCATTATCATAATTGGGGGCAGCCTGTTATAATTGTCCCAAGAGTAGGTGAGCTTGTTTTCCAGTGTGTCAAAGCTCCAATGCTTCTGATCAATGACACACAGAGATGGAGGCCAGATCAGAGGTCATTATTACTTCAATGATCAAGTAAGAAGATCAAAGGAAAGATCCCAGATCTGACATGCCTTTATGTTCATGAGTATCAATGTTTTATGTTTTTCAAAAACAACATGTTTTAGTTCATAGTTACAGCTTGTTTTTTCATTGATTTGATGTACATACATATCTGGACTTTTTACAATCATGATTGGCAGAATGTGTATGGTGGAAATTTCAATATAGATTTATTTGAGAAACTTGAATTTTTTGCTGGCTGATCATGTGCACCCCTCCCCGCTCCTTTCGGTGGGCTGGTTTTAATATAGGAGACAAAAAGTGGCTGGGTGTGACAATGGCAGTGATGGGTTATCAGGATTAGTGGGGGAGGGGATAGATTGCTCTTGAGTGATAGGATTTGCTTCCTTTTTCAATGGGACAATGGGAATTTGTGCTAAGGCAATGGGATTTTGATAGCTTTAAATGAGATTTATTATGATTGCTGATTATTTGCTGTTGGTGGAGGTTTTAGTTATTACTTGAATCCAGGTGTTTGTCTGGTGGCTGGCTGATATGGAATTTTCTGTAAATAGATGGGGTTCTGAATGGGGTCTTTCCATCCCCAGATGATAGACACCATTCTGGGAGATCATCTATATGAACACCATTTTTGGACAACAAAATTCCTCTCTTTCATAATGAAAAAATAACATGGTGGATTATTCAGCAATTCAAAGCACAATTTAAGCCGTCTGGATGGATGAATTCCTTGATATCAATTTGTCATCTTTTCATAATTTTAAAATGTTAAATTATTTCCATTTCTAATGTTAGAAAATGTGCAAAGTCTGCTAAACATATAAAATGAACTGGGGAAAATTCTCATGCATATTTAAAAGAGTTTCCAGTCGTTCTTGTTTTCTTAGAAAATACATGACAATGAGAGCAGAATGCCTAATTCAGAAGATCTATTACTTCTTTGAGTGTATGAAGATCTGTGGGTGTTCCTCTCTTCATATGAATTTCCTGGTTTTTGGTTAAAGGGGAGGAGGAAGGTGAGGGCAAGAAAAGGGAGGAGGAGAAGAGGTGGTAGAGGCAGTGGCAATGGTGGCGATGACTAAGTGCCTGAGGACTACAAGGCCACAATTCAAGTCAGTGAAACCAAAAGAGTCTATGTCATGGAATTATTTGGTTGGATTCCTCCTGTGCTTTATTTTATGATTATTATTGAACAGCCCAGATTTATTAAGCGTGTAACCCTCAAAGACAAGCAATACAAGATTACTCTTCCTTTCAAGCACCATGGAAACACAGCAAGGGGGTGAACATATTCAAGACCCAAGAATATTGCTTCAGCTTGTAAGCTGTGAAGGCCCAGCAGGCAGAATTTACCCCATGACCTTTAAGGTCTCTGAATGACTGAGATGAAGAAGGCTTTATTTCTCTTCTTATAAAGGCGCTCTTTTGCCAGTTTAGAAAAGGAAAAGAAGGAGGGGGATTGAACTGTAAATAACAAAGGTGATTGTGTTGTTCTTTTACCAAAGGCATTGGAAGTTCATTTGTTTCACTCAACTTTTCTGCATGTTTGTGTGCATTTTTCTGGATGTGTACTTGGCAGATGATTTTGCAAGCAATCTAAGCAAACAGGTGTATAATACTCAACTCATTTTGTAATCCGGAGCTTTAAAAATATAGCCTTTTAAGGGGTTTATGTGTTTCATGTGCATTTTTGCAGTAATTCTTGCAATGATATTTGTTGACTGAACTAAGAATGACACAGTAGCCCATTCCTTTGCAAATTCAGGGCTCAGGTGAGATTTGAAGCAAATCCATTTTTCGCAGTGGTTGTACTCTTCTGTCCATTTGCTCTTCCAACTATTTCCATGCAGAAAATAATATTTCTGCATTTTAAGTGCAAAAAACCTTTTAAAGCCCAGAAAATAATATATCCATGCAGAAAATAGTATTTCTGCATGGATATATTATTTTCTGGGCTTAAAAAGGCTTTTTGCAGTAAAATGCTGATTAGTATAAAACAGTGGTTCCCAAAGTGGGCGATACCACCCTCTGGTGTGCGGTGGGGTGATCTAGAAGGGCGCTGGAAGGCCCAGGAGAATTTGGGGGGCACTGAACCGTTGTAAGGGGGCGGTGGCATGAGCCAGGCGACAGGCTATCAACCATCTCTGTGTGTGTCTCTTTCTCTTCTTCCCTCCTCCTGCTCCCTCCTCCTCCTCTCGCCAAGCAAGGGATAATAATAATACCTGTGGGGTTCCCTTCCAACTGGTTGAATCTTACGACAATAATAATAATGTCCTTCAACATATTTAGTGGAACATGGATTCAGTGTGGTAACCAATTTATTAACAAAAAAGAAACCGATTGCAAAATAGTCAATCGCGATGATTTGAGATTACTGCTGACGAAAATAGAGCCGAGGATTACTAGATTGGTAGCAGCATACCAGGTTCATCCTTCTCATTAAGATGATTTCGAATGTTTTAACTTTTTTTGTATTACCTTTCTATTCTAAGTTCAATAAATAGTTTCATAATTTCAAACTTCAATGTTTCTAATTTACAATTTTCTTTATTATACAAGTCCTTCTCAAAAAATTAGCATATAGTGCTAAAGTTCATTATTTTCCATAATATAATGATAAAAATTAAACTTTCATATATTTTCAATTCATTGCACACCAACTGAAATATTTCAGGGCTTTTTTTGTTTTAATACTGATGACTTTGGCATACTCATCTCAAAAAATTAGCATATTCCATCCGACCAAATATGCTAATTTTTTTGAGACAATATTTTTGGGTTTTCAGGAGCTGTATGCCAAAATTATCAGTGCAAAACAAAAAAAGACCTGAAATATTTCAGTTGGTGTGCAATACATGAAAGTTTAATTTTTATCATTACATTATGGAAAACAATGAACTTTAGCACTATATGCTTTTTTTTTAGAAGGACCTGTATTTACAAAAAAGGTAGAAATATTAATACATATACAGTATCTTTCTGTTTAATTGCTATTAAAACATTTAAAAATAATTTCTAGGGGGCCGGTGATTTTTTCTTCTTCTGGAAAGGGGTGGTAGGCCAAAAAAAAATTGAGAACCACTGGTGTAAAACAACGATGTGCAAATTTTGCACAGAATAAATTCTGAACTGGGATAATTCTCATCAGCCCACAATTGTTCTCATCAGGGTTTCTTGATGTTCAAAAAACATGCTTTTAAAGCATGTTTCAAATATGTTTTTTCATGTTGCTGGTGGCTTTGGGAATATCCACAAACATCAAGGAGCCTCACTGTTATTTCTAATAAATATTGGAGTTTATTACGGGAGCAGGGAAACATGTACAATTATATAGAATTCCTTCCACCCAAAATATCTTTGCACCAGCATACTTATAGGTGACATTGAAGAAGACCATTTTTCAACAGGAAGTCATGTAACATCATTCCTGCTTTACAATATTGTCCAGATAAATCAAAGAAAGCTGTTGGTTTGTGGGGTTATATTTTGTGTCATTTTCTTTTGTCCTTGTTTCCAAGGTTGTGATCATCAGCACAGTTTCTTTGAAGTACATTCCACTGAGAAAATATAATGTAGTTAGGAATGAGGTATGGGTCTTTAAAAAAAAACCAGGAGTGTGCATGTACATTGTAAAAAGGGGTCAGTATTTACTGCTCACCATAATTACAAAATGCATTCATCTCAAATTCATGAAATACATATCAGATTATTAAATAATAATGCTTTCATTACCTTAACATGGAAATAGTTCTTGTCAGTGTTCTCTGCTTTCCAACTAAGAAGTATGTTCTGTCCAAAAATCCTATACCAAGATCCTATATTAGAAGCTACAATAAGTAACTTTGCAGTGGTGAAGCTATGTTATTGACATGATGTGCAACTGTGGTAGTGAATTATAATGATACACAATGGGGCTCTGCACAAAATGTATCAATGCACAAAAAGGACTCCCATTACGCAATGGAACATGTTGACCATAGGGATACTTTGCACACTAGGATCTGTTGTGCATCCACCATGGTGCTAGCCTGCTTGCACAATTCTCCAGATGACATAACTCTATTTTTAAACTTGGCTCCAAAAGTATGAACCATGCACAATGACATCGTTCAAATTTGTATGATCATAAGCAAATTACAATGATGAAACTTATCAACAAGATGTCAGTTGCTGTTTTGTTCAAAAGCAGATTTGTGTGTGTGTGTGGGGGGGGAGGTTCACAGTTTTTGCTATTTTGCCCTGAAGGGAAAAAAAGCTTTGTTTTTGCATGCCAGAATGAAATGCACAAATATATACATCCCTGCTTAGCCGAGTAAGGATATTGATATGTATAGTTCAGATTTGACTCTCCTGGTAGATAGTAGTTCCTCAGCTTTTAAAAAGAAGATGTTTCCTAGTCCTGTCAGAACATGCTAAGCAGTGTACTGGGTACCTTTTGTTTAGCAAATCATATGCTTTACTACCAAGCTACAACTCCATTTTATCTCTTCATGACAGGCTCATAAAGTATGTACAACATAAACATACGCATCATAAATACTAGGGGAATTTACATTTGATTAGTTTTACTGCATGTGAAAACATAGAGTAAGGTGCAAGCAGTCAGAACAACCTCTCTACCTCCCCACTCCCCCCCCCCCCCAATTATCTTTGATCAACAAACAATAGATTCTTATATGAAAGGGACAGTTTGAGATCAGCTGTTCTTTGTCTAAACTGGTTTCATCTAGATAACTACCCTTGCAATTTATATTACAAAAAATTGTGCTTTGTCAAAGCATTCACTTCACGTCTATACCAGTTCACTAATTCAGAATCTATCACCCATGCACTGATAACCGACAGAATGGATTCCCTTTTGTTTATTGACTGATGCTTGATAAAGTAAGTCTGGGGGTGGTTACTAGGCATGTTTAATTCAAAAAATGATTCAAAACTCACTTTGGATGTAGGAGGCACTGGTGGTTCAATTTGGAATTGAATTCAATTTTTTTTGGTTTGGGGGGGTCAGAGCTTTCCAAAATTTGTGAAACTTCGGAATACTTCATTAATGGCAGACATGCATGCGCAGTAGGAAAAAATGCAGAAAAGGTGATACACTTGCTGGAGGGCCTGTCGCCTTCTCCTCCTCCTCCTCTGCATTAACAGCCAAGGCAAGCCTAGAGTGGAAGAGCCCCTCAGTCAGGCTGAAGCACCTCCGGAGCTACTTGGCTCCCGCTGCAAGCTTCAGCCTGACGAGGGGCTCTTCCACTCCCGGCCTGCCTCGGCTGTCAATGAAACCCCACAAAATGAGACCACACGAGGACAGGCTTCTTCGCTTGTGATCCACCTTAAATCTTGCCCCATTTGACCCTCCAAGATGCCTTCCCCATTGGGTTTTCTGGAGACATTTCCAGCCCCGAAATTATACATGGAGGAGTAACCAAAAGGCAGCCTAATTCTTTAACAAGGTTGGAGACAAACTCGACTGAAAAGGCGGATAGACATAGGGGACTGACTGGGGCCAGGCTATGGGCGCGTTTTCACCTATCTTTGGCAACTTTGGCTCAAGGTGACATTATTCCAAAACTGGGGAAGGAAGGGAGGAAAGGAAAGAAAGGAGAGGGAGGGAGGGAAGGTGGGATGGTAAGAAAATGAAAGAGTAAGGGAAAGAAGAAGGGAAGAAAGTGAAGGAAAGGAAGAAAGTGAATGAAGGAAATAAGGAAAAGAAATGAGTTAGGGAAAGAAGAAAGGAAGGGCAGGAAAGGAAAGGAGGTGGAGGAAAGGAAGAAGGTGGAGGAAGGAAAGAAGGAAAGGAAAGGATAAGGGGAATGAGAAAGGGAGGGAAGGGAATCGAAGGGAAAGAAAGTGAAGGAAGGAAGGAAGGAACGGCCAGGCTTCAGCCTTCTTCAACTCTTCTTCTCCTCCTCTTCGCCTCCTCCTCTGTTAATGCGGAGGAGGAGGAGGTGGAGGAGGAGGTGACGCGGCCGTCTGCTTAGTGTATTGCCTCCTCCGCATTAACAGATGAGGCAGGCCCGGAGTGGAAGAGCCCCTCAGTCAGACTGAAGCCCAGCCGTTCCTTCTGCTAATGTTAAGTGCTTTTAATAGATGCTTTTGTCAGGTCTTCTTGAGGTAGTGTGGCTCATAGTATATATATTTTTTTTCATAGGGCCCTTCCACACAGCCATATAACCCATAATATCAAGGCAGAAAATCCCACAATATCTGCTTTGAACTGGGTTATCTGAGTCCACATTGTCATATATTCCAGTTCAAAGCAGAAATTGTGGGATTTTATGTTTCCTCAAGGAAATTATTAGATTGAAAGATTTCTTGTTTCCAAAAGTACAACTTGAAACCCCAAGCAGAGAAAGGGTGTTCCAAAGTGGAGTTTTGTTTTTCCCCAAGGAAATGATTAGCAGATTATAGATTTCTTGTTCCCAAAAGTACAACATATAACCCATACAGACAAAGGGGGCTCCTTGGTGGTATTTTGTGTGGTTCACCAAGGAAATTATTTGTTCCCAACCCTGTCCTTCCCTTGCTAAGCGGTGGCATGGCACCTTTCCCACCCAAGCAGCCTACGCTATTCCCTTTCCCTTCGCATCCCCGGCTTGCAATGAGCCCACAAGGCATGTGCGGGCGTTTTTAAAGAGCAATGGCTGCCATGCCAAAACCCCTCCCCTCCCCACATGGTTTCCCTTCATTGGTTGGAGGCAAGCATTGCAGCATGCAAGCTGCTGCTTGCCTGCCTCCAAATGCTTTTCCGATTCACTTCCTGAGTCGGAACAAAGATGGCAACAGTAGCTTCGAAATGGCAAGGATACTTCCGGGTTTCCAAATCGCTTCGAAATTACTTCAAAAAGGATTTCAATCAATCAAAACTTTATTACGGTCACTGACCAACACACAAAAAGGAATTTGATCTGAATTTAATCCAAATTAAGACGTTTCCGACTGGACCTAGCCATGCCTAGTGGTTACAATCATGGCAACTGCGTACCCAACTGCATGACCTCAGCAGTACTGCACCTAGAAGTGGGTATACCATCTGTAGAATGTATAGCATGGAAATGGGCGCTAGGATACTGGATAAAACACATGTCTAGGGGTGAGGAGGATGACTATGTACAATCATGGCAAAAGTGCCACAATTATGACTATTTAGAGAACATAACTACAGGACTAGTACAGATTCGGGAGTCCAGATTATGTACCCATGAGTCTGATCCTGAATTGTGTTTGTTGCTCCCTGTGCAAGAAGATTCTGTTTTTCTGTCCTTTCACAAGTTGCTTTAGAGTTTCATTTTCACTGCTTTTGAAGTCTAAATTTGTACTAACTGTGCTGTGTTTGTTTTTTCTTTATCATATCTCTCGCCCGCCTTTGCCATTCATGCTTCCTGATTCCTACCAAAATCTCATGGGAAAAGTTACTTCATGACATCTTCCTCTAGGTTTTAACTGAAGAATAAGAAGCCAGGGAGAGTGCACACCACCAGAGAGATGGCTGCACAGTAAAAGACAGGCTGTCTTTAAGCAGAAAACAACTATTTTACAAGTTAAAGAAAAGAACTTTAAGTTGCTGAATAGTTTCTTCCCTAAAGATTCTGGGCTTTCTCTGGGAGTAAAGCTACTGGTGGTTGGTATTCCTTATGGTATTGCAAAGTTTTATCTGTGAAGAAGCAATCAATATAACATAACACTCCCTTTTTTGCAATTTTAAATGAATATTTTTTTGGTCTTCAGGAACTTTCCACAATGATGGGAAATTGCAGATTTTCTATGAAAGCTGTGTTGCTTGTAGGCTTGTTTGATCAAAGAATGAAATGCTTCAAACTCATTTCAGATGTAGGGGATGCTGGCGATTCGTTTCTGAAATGAGTTCTGAAATTTTCTGAAAAAAGTTCCGAATTTTCCAAATTTTCTTAAATATTCTGAATTGCTTTGTGAATGGTGGGTGTGATTGCGCAATATGTGAAAACCTGCAAATAGGACAGGCAAAACTTGGGGGATTCCCTTTTTATGAGTTTTAGACCGCTACTGACAAAACTTGCTACAATGGTAGAAAAGGTTCTTCTCTGTCAGCATACTAACTTTCAATGTGTTTAGAAGATCCTTGGGTTCTTGACAATTTTTAAAGTAACAATGTATACAAGGAACAGCAGAGTGTAGCTTATCAAAATATATATTCACAATGGGTTCAACAGTGCATGGTCAATAACATATTACTATTACAAAATCATTCATCACAGTAATCACAATATCATCACCCCGGAGGGTTCCTATCCTTCAGCATCCCAAGTCCAAAATGGGAATGAACAAGTCCGAAATCACAAATGGGCAAGAGGGGATGATAGGGTGGAAGTCCAGGGGAGGTATGGTCGAAAACGTCCAGAGGAGACAAGGATGATGGGAGACGGAGTTAGGAGATACACACATACCAGAGCCATGGAGGTAAAGTCATACATCCATGGTAAGAGCAGCGGCCGAAGCAAGTGAGCGTTGCAACGGGAGAGGCTAAATACCCACAAGACCCATGGACCAGGTGGAAATTATCTTAGTAAATCGGTGATTGTGAGTTTATCGTTTAATCCGATTGGAATTTCAGTTTTTAAGATTTGTATCCACCGGGTTTCAGCCCTAAGAAGGCATCTGTCCACATCACTGTGGGGGGGTATTTGGACCCTCTGTATGCCGAAGAAACATCCATGGCTCTGGTATGTGTGTATATATTTTGTATGAATATGGCAACTATGCATATTATGTGTAATGTACCCATGTATTACTATGAATTGCTGTTTTGACTGTATTTGATACATTTTAATGTTGGTTTAGCCATTGTGCTGTGTATTAGGGTGCTTTGGAACACTCTACTATATCTTGACTTTATCTCTTCAGAAAACGCACCTTTAACATCTACATGAATGGAGTTAATGTGTTACCACTGGCCTTGAAAAAGACCCTTCCCCTTATGGGTCGAAACGGGAGTTGGTACCATCGTACAGTGTTATCCTCGTCGGCCTGTCTACTAGCGGTTTGAGTCCACTTGGATTTATTGCCATTGCGGCCTGGAACTCTACTGGCTCTTCTCCTAACTCCGTCTCCCATCATCCTTTTCTCCTCTGGACGTTTTCGACCATACCTCCCCTGGACTTCCACCCTATCATCCCCTCTTGCCCATATGTAATTTCGGACTTGTTCATTCCCATTTTGGACTTGGGATGCTGAAGGGTAGGAACCCTCCGGGGTGATGATATTGTGATTACTGTGATGAATGATTTTGTAATAGTAATATGTTTTTGACCATGCACTGTTGAACCCATTGTGAATATATATTTTGATAAGCTACACTCTGCTGTTCCTTGTATACATTGTTGCTTGCAACACCCTACCCCCACCTTGTTTGAATTTTTAAAGTAAGCCACTGTTCAACATTATACTTCCCAGATCAGGAGGGAGGAATCTCCAGGGGATGGCAGCATCCCACCCTGGCCCTCCAAGTTGTGGTTGCCCACAGTTTGCCACATGTAATCCCAAGGAGAGGGAAGGGGCCTTCCAAAGTTTTATTGCATTGTTCCCCAAGAAAAGAATTGGATTAGTAGATTTCTAGTTTCCCAAAGTACCACGTGTAACCCCAAGGAGAGAAAAGGGACCTTCCAAAGTTTTATTGTTCTGTTTCCCCAAGAAAATGATTAGATTAGTAGATTTCTAGTAGGCCTGTTTTATCATGGGAAAAACGGCTTCAAAACTCACTTCGGATATAGGGGGTGCCAGCGCCTCATATCTGATAGACTTCCAAAGTTTTCAGCAGTTTTTTTGGAATTGATTCAAATGTACTTCCGAAATTCGGAATGGCTATGTTAAAGGTGTCCACTATTGCGTTATGCGCGAAAACCTGCAGAAGGGACAGTCAAAACTTGGGGAATTCCCTTTCCCTCCGTTTTTGACCACTACTACAAACAAAACTAGCCACACTGGTACAAAATACTGAACACGTTTAACACATTAATAAACATTTTAAACATTTTAAATGTAATGGGACAAAAATACAGAACGGTGGATATGACATATGAGCCATATTTGAATATGGCGACTGAGACTCCGAAATGGCAAATCCACTTCTTGTTTCCTTCTCTTCATAATCGCTTCAAAAGTCAAAAACATCAGATTTACATCTGAAGTTCAGATGTATCAGACATTCGGAAACAGGCCTAATTTCTAGCTTCCCAAAGTACCATGTGTAACCCCAAGGAGAGGAAAGGGGCCTTCCAAAGTTTTATTGTGCTGTTCCCCAAGAAAAGAATTGGATTAGTAGATTTCAAGTTTCCCACGTGTAACCCCAAGGAGAGGAAAGGGACCTTCCAAAGTTTTATTGTGTTGTTCCGCAAGAGAAGGATTGGATTAGTAAATTTCTAGTTTACCAAAGTATCACATGTAACCCAAGGAGAGGAAAGGGACCTTCCAAAGTTTTATTGTGTTGTTCCATAGGAGATGGATTGGATTAGTAAATTTCTAGTTTCCCAAAGTACCATGTGTAACCCCAAGGAGAGGAAAAGGGAATTCCAAAGTTATATTGTGCTGTTCCACAAGAAAAGGATTGGATTAGTAAATTTCTAGTTTTCCAAAGTACCATGTGTAACCCCAAGGAGAGGAAAGGGGCCTTCCAAAGTACTATTGTGTTGTTTCCCAAGGAAAAGATTAGATTAGTAGCTTTCAAGTTTCCAGAAGTAGAGAATAAGCCCTTAAAAGTTGTATTCTCTGCTTCAGGAAGAGAATTATTAACAGCAAAGGGGAATTCTGGTTTTCCAAAGCACATAAATCAAACCCCTGGAGATAATAAGCCCTTAGAAGTTGGATTCCCTGCTTCAGGAAGGGAATTATTAACAGCAAATGGGAATTCTGGTTTTCCAGAGCACAGAAGTCAAACCCCAAGGAGATAATAAGCCCTTAGAAGTTGGATTCTTTGCTTCAGGAAGGGAATTATTAACAGCAAAGGGGAATTTGTTCCCAACCCAGTCCTTCCCTTGCAAAGAGGTGGCATGGCACCTTTCCCATCCAAGCAGCCTGCCCTAGTCCCTCTGCCTTCACATCCCTGGCTCACAATGAGCCCATGAGTCATGCACGGCCTTTTTATAAAGGCGGTGGTTGCAGTGCTGAAGCCCTGCCCCTCCTGAGGTGGTTTCCCCTCATTGGCTGAAGGCAATCATCCCAGCATGCAAGTGGCTGCTTGCCTCCAAACGCTGATTCATTTCGAATTCACTTCCTAGATCAGAAAAAATGGTGTCAGTGGCTTTGAAAGGGCAAGGATACTTCCGGTTTCCCAAATCACTTCGAAATCATTTCAAAATGGATTTTTTGTTCTGATTTCAATCCGAATAACGTAGATTTCGACTGAACCTACCCATGCCTAATTGCTTGCCCAGTAAGCTGCATAATTCTTTCGGAAACTGCACAGGTTTTGGCACAGAAACTAAAAATCACCAGCTTTCCTCACACAAAGAAAAATCTTCAATATTCAAACCATCAAAAATGCAGCTTCAGTCATCCTAAGTTTATTTTCCTGCCACAGTATTCAAATCAGGGAAGGCAGTGCAAGAAAAGCTTATAGGTATAGTTTTTTATAGCAAAATTGTACAGTTGCTCAAATGCTTGCAGAATTTCTCAAGTTTCTGCTCAGTTTCAAAAAGCTATCTAGCTTATATTGTGCCAGAAACAACAACAATAAAATCCCACACATAGAAAGTTAGGGGCACTTTCAGTGTACCGTATGCTCCCCAAAACTTCTCCCCTGATTGGCTGGGAGGCAAGGAGCCTCCCAGTATGCAAGCTGCTTGCCTCCCAGCAGGGTAGAGACCTGAAAATATGCCGAATCATTTCCGGCTCACTTCCCGAGTCGTAACAAAAATGGTGGGAAAAGCTTCGAAAAGGCAAAGGGTCTTCCGATTTTTACAAATGCTTCAATATTGCTTCAAAAATGTAATTTTAACAAAAAAAATATTTTGAGCATCAAGTTATCGACATGGCTCTATCCATGTCTAATAGATAGATAAAGCTCTTTGTCTATGTGTGTTTTGTGTCAACTTCTATATTGGCTAACCTTAAAAAACCGACATGGTACAATATAATATTATTATTTTAATAGTGGAAGCAGATCAAAATACAGAAAGAGCCGCAATAACAAAAAAGTTTTGTGAAATTACAAGGTTTAGGATCCATTGGACTACTACAATAAAAAAAATCTAGATAAATATATCCACAGAGAAAGCTCCACAGTTAAAACTGAAAGCTTTCTTCTCTCTGGTGTTCAACACTGATAGCTGGGGTTTGTCATTTTTTTGTATATTAAAACTAGGATGGCATTGTTATTACATGTACTATATCTCTGCAATTTCTCTTCTTTTTTTCACTAAGGGCATACATCCGATTATCATGCAGCTGCTTAATGACAGCAAATTTGATTGAACATTTCATCATATTGAGGGCTCACTGACACAAGGCATTTTCTTGTTTTGACGCTCTGTTTTTACACATGTAGAACTGGAGTGTCACACCATTTTGATCAAGTTGCCAGAGTTTTGAGAGGAATGGTGACAGCAGTGTGCCTCACACCAGAGCTGAGAGGAAGACAAACAAGGCATTTCCTCTCCTCTTCATCATATGCTCAGTTGCATAACATTTAAAAATACATGAGTTCAAGGCAATTGGCAGCCCATGAGTATGAGATAATGCTTGCTCTCTGAGGAAATAAAGCCACCTGGTCTTTAGAAAGAAGATGGGGGGAAAACCTCCCCTTTCTCTTTCCGTGGAGCCATATGTTTCGTGCTACTGAAAAATACAAATTGTAATTCCCAACCTTTGTTCTAAATTATCTTGGGTTTTAAAGATTAAATATCTAAGCTAGAGAAGAATCCCAGACTTTATTCCTCTGTTCTTTCTTGAAACAGCCCATCTTGAACCCAACAAAACAGTTGCAAAGGGTGCGATGCCTTGTTTATTTATGAAAAACTTTGGTTCCTACCCGTAAATGCACACATTCATAAATATACATCTTGGGGTGATTTACAAATAAAATCAATTCACGGAAGATCAAAATGGGGAAAACAAAAAAAATAATATTTGAAACAGACTATAAATATATTTTAAAAGATACAAGAAGCACCAGTCCACAAACATTGAGTCTCCTTGGTATTCAATTTGAAATTATTGGCCATGATATATAGACCATTACACCAGCTAGCACATGCAGAGCTTCATATCATTAAGTACAAGAAGAAGCAGACTTGGGTCTCTTCAGCAACCCCAAAGTTGCTGGTACCTGGATTTTGTTCATTTCCATGGTTTCTGGACTACAATATTGGATTATGTGATGCAAGAGTGATTTGCAAGAGTAATGCAAGAGTGATTCCATTAGCATGTGAGTAACTGAAAAGATTGCATACTCAATAGTGAAGGCATCTGCCTGGAAGTAGCCAAGCCTTTGTGTCTATTGTCTGGAGGCAGGCATGTAGCCAGGAGGGGAGGCTTGGGGGCTTCAGACCCCCCCCCCCACTTCTTAGGGTGGTCCGTGAGAAGGCCTTACTGGTACATTATAAACTGTTATGTTTATTCATATCATGATCTGATCACCATTCTCAATGTATCGCATATATATGGGGGTATTGGAATAATGATAAAAAGTTTGCTAGGGTAGACCCTCTCTCACTCAGACTCAGCCCACCCCCCACCCTCCCCTCCCGAATCAAAATTCTGGCTACGGCCAGGATTTTGGAGGCATCCTTTCTCTGGGTGGTGTCCACTGGCCCTTGATTGCTTGCTGCAGCCTGAAGACTTCCTATGTCTGGGTAGTGTCCAATAGTTACTGTCTTGATTCTGGTGTTTCTCAATACTGGTAGCTGGATTTTGTTCATTTCCATGGTTTCTGGACTACAATATTGGATTATGTGATTTTAATAATTTTAATGTTGATATGTTTTAGTGGGTGTTTTAATGTATATGCTTTTTATTTGCTGGATATATATTATATGTAATGTATGGCATCAAGTTCTGCCTTTATGTGTGCCACTCTGAGTTCCCTTTGGGGTTGAGAAGGGTGAGATATAAATATGGCAAATAAACATATAAATAAAAAGTTCTTCCTTTCTGTTGAAATTGTCCATGTGCTTGTGGATTTCAATGGCTTCTCTGTGTAATCTAACAAAGTGATTGTCAAGAGGGGTCCAGAATTTCTGTGTTTTCAAATAATACTCTGTGTGTATTTGATATGGCTTTTGGCTAATCAATAAATTGTGTTGTTGTTGTGTTTTCAAATAATATTCTGTGCCCAGTTTGGTTTATCATGTGTTCTGCTATTGCTGATTTTTTTCGGGCTGAAGTAGTTTACAATACCCTTCATGTTCTTCGATTTATGTATGAGCGCTACATTCGGAGCTCTTCTAATGTCTGAAGAAGAGTAACCATTAGCCTATAGAGCACAGTTTATGTGGCTCAGTTAATCTGGAAGATTCTGTTTGCATGGTTGACCAAAGTTTTGATTGTGCTTCTTTTTTGTCCTGGATGATGATTGGAGTTTTTGTATAGATATCTATCAGTGTGAGTGGGGTTTTTTCTATACTGTGTGGCCCAATTATGGGTCTGGTTTGTGAATGACTAGGACATCTAAAAATGGTGATTCTCCTCCATTTTCCTTCTTCATAATGAATTGGATGTTTGGGTGGATACTGTTAATATAGTCCAAGAACTTTTTTAAAGTTCTTCTTCTCTGTGGCTCCAAATGGTGACAGTATCATCCACATACTGGAACCATATAATGGGCTTTTTGTTGTTGTTTCTTGGGCTTGTTTCTTAAAGTGTTCCATATAAAAAATTGCTATTCCTGAGCTAAGAAGGCTATTCATGTCCACCCCATCTGTCTATTAATAGAAATTATTGTTAGGAATAACTGTTTTCCTTTTTATTCTCCTCTAATTGCTCTTCTAGGTGACTTATGAAGACACTATATAATATATCAACACAGCAATGCTGAAAAATGGACACATTATTTTGATAGACCAAGAATATCTCAATTTTGAAATTAAGCTGTAATCACAATTGTTTCCATCCATTGTAACATTTTTAAAAATATATTGAGTACTACTAAATTTTCTATGTTTAACAGTGGACATAAATTAGTTTAAATCAGTATGGCTGCTAAAACATAAGGGTAATATCACAACACTTTTAGGGATATGTTTAACAGACAGAGAATGTGGATGCACAACAGTTTTTGGAGAATTTTCCAGTTTCATTTCTCATATAGGAGCACATAAATACCCCAATGGAACTCTGAACTTTGCTTTGAATCCTACTGTTGATAAACAACATCTAAATTTCTCACGAGGTTAATCGAATAACCACAAAATACAACCCTTTCAAACACAAAAAGAAGAGGGAGAAGGACAACAAATGAAGATGAGAACAAAAGAAATGAAAAGAAAGAGCACCTTCAAAGATGATATTTGCTCACAACCTGGGGAAGTTGCCATGGAAACCATATTCTTTTGATCCATAAATATAGTTAACATAAGCAGAAGCAACCAAGCCAGGTCCAATTGCAGAGGGTTCAGAAAAGAAGGTAGATATGAAATCAGGGAGTTCTTTAATCTTGAAACCAATTTCTGGTTTTCTTTTCCTTTTCCCCCCACACCTTCCACCTTCTCCTGTCTGGATCCCACTGTTTCATTTCCTTTTGTTATTCAAAATTGCCATGTTTTAGTGGAACTTCCTCAGTGGCATCTCTCAGATTGGATTTACAAGAACACAATCATTGCTGTTTCATGCAAACAGAATAGAATACAACTGACTACTTCAAAGCCTATTGGGTATTCCATGCAATTTCCTCTTGCTGGGAAACACTGGAGTGAAGTCCTTCCATTTCCGCACATTTCTTTAGCCTCGCAGGGGAATTGAGAGAAAACTAAATACCTGCAACAGATATTTGCAGAAGCCAAGCTTAAAAAGATTGCCTGAAAAATCAGATTAAAAGGGAGAATTCAGTTAGCAATTGATTTATTGACTCAGGCTAATATAAATATATCCTTTATTTTGACATTTTTCCCCTAACAGTATCATGGAGATTCAGCCAGAAATGCTGGTCTCCTTCACTGGATTGATGTCAATCTTTCTGCTATATCAGAAAGATCCATAAGATCCTACAATAATCTTTGTTCGCCCCACAAATGTCATATTGCTAAATTAAAAGTCTGTACCAGGTATGATAGGAGTGAGGATGGGATTCAAAGTTTTTTAAAAATAGTAGATAGACTTTTTAATAGAATAGCAAGCTGATGCCACCCATATGTGTGCAATGGTAGGATGATGTTCTCTGACCCAGAGCAAATGACCCCAATTGCATTGATGTGCTAATTCTCCTGTGAATATAGTTATCTGTTAATTTTCTTCTTAAAGGAAGCAATGAGTTCGTGTAGCAATATTGCTGTTGCTGCAAGAAAATCTTTGAAACCTATGAATGGTTAAAAGGCTATTTCCATTTTGATACCTATTACAACTGTGTGGGTGTGGGAGTCACATTGGGTTGTTTTGTGCAAAACAACCCAACATTTTGACATTGAAATAAATAACATTTTCTCATTATTTCTGCATGTTTCAGTGCAGAAAATAACACACAGAAAACAGCGATCCAACTGCAGTTGGATAAACTAAGGCCTGTGAAAACTAGCACAAGTCCAGGGTTCTTAATCAGGGGTTCTCAACACTGAAGAAAAATGGGGGTTTGACCATTTTCCAATTACTCCCAACTATTCTCCACATCCCTGCTTTGTCCTTAGTGAATTATGGCCTCCTGCTAAAGCATCATAATTATTAATTTTTTTATGTATTTAAAACTTTTATATCCCGATCTTCTTACCTCCAAAGAGGGACTCAGACCGGCCTTCCAGCAAGAATTCAATGCAGTTGATACAATATATGTGGTCATTAACTTTATCCAAAAACAATCTTGGTCCTTACTCTGGGAATGCTTCCTTCCAAAGCCAGGATTTTACTAGCCTCCTGAAGGACAGGAGGGAGGAAGCAGATCTATTCTCACTCAGGAGAGAGTTCCATAGCCAAGGGGGCACCACAGGGAAGGCTCTGTCTCTCATTCCCACCAAATGCGCTTGCGAAAGTGGTGGGACCGAGAGCAGGGCCTCTCCGGAAGATCTTAGCATCCTTGATGGTTCGTAGGGGAGAACACATTCGGACAGGTAAACTGGGCCAGAACAGTATAGGGATTTATAGGTTAAAACCAGCACTTTGAATTGTGCTCGGAAGCTAATCGGCAGCCAGTGGAGCTGGTGTAACAAGGGTGTTCTGCACTCCTTGTACCCTGCTCCTGTCAGTAACCTGACTGCTGAGCATTGGACCAATTGCAGCTCCCGGGCAGTCTTCAGAGGCAACTCCAGTAGTCTATTCGGGATGTAACCAGAGCGTGGACCACCATGGCCAAGTCAGACTTCCCAATGTACGGGTGCAGCTAGCACACAAGTTTTAACTGTGCGAAAGCTCCCCTGGCCACTGCCGATACCTGCGGTTCTGGGCTCAGCAATGAGTCCAGGATCACTCCCAAGCTGCAAACCTGCACCTTCAGGGGGTGTGTAACCCCGTCAAGCACAGGCTATGCCCTGTTCGGCCTTACGACTGACCAAAAGTACTTCTATCTAGAGATGTATGTGTGTCTCATAATGGTAGAAAATACTCTTTAAATGTTTGAAAACTGTCAGCTCTGATGGCAGTAACAGGAATGTAACTTTGGTCATTGTTCCTTTTCATCCCCAGAGAGCCTTTGGAATGGTTTTATCAGAGTGGTTCTCAACCTTCCCAATGCCACCACCCCTTAATACAGTTCTTCATGTTGTGGTGACCTCCAACCATAACATTATTTTTGTTGCTACTTCATAACTGCAATGTTGATACCATTATGAATCATAATGTAAATATCTGATATGCAGCATGTATTTTCATTCACTGGACCAAATTTGGCACAAATACCCAATATGCTCAAATTTGAATGCTGGTGGTATTGTCATTTGGGAGTTGTAGTTGCTGGGATTTATAGTTTTGGAAATTTTGGAAAGGTTACTGTATGCAATATGACAACTAGAGCAACTTTTCCAACCTCCAGTCACAGGGTGGCATGATGACTGGGAAGTTTAATTTAATAGCTGGTGTTAAATCTCTTTATTCAGCTTCTGAAAGCACCCATTAAAATCTAGTGGTGCTTTAAAAAACAGTCTTATAAAATATTCACATTAGACAGCATTGGCCTAGAAATGGAAACAATTATATGATCTTAAGATAAAAACTAACATATTCACTGGCTAAAATGAATAAATGATCTACTTTGGAAAATTGCCACTTCATATACAAAGATTTGGCACCAAGTTTATGTACCTAACAAAAATGGCATAAATATCTGTCAAAGCACCAAAAAAGGGAGGTTTGATTCTTTGGTGAGAGATAAATAAAAACAGTTGGACTGTCCCCATCATTAATGTCTGATGACCTGTGTTCTTTTATGTGACAGTATGTTCTCTCTGAGGAACCAGAAGGTTCTATAGGAAATATCTACTTCAATATTCATATCAAAGGAAAGGTCCCTAAAGTTCTCTAATGAGTAGTACAGAGGGGGGAAATCTAAGCATTATAAAAATGTCTCACAATTCTAGAAAACCAAATTAACACCCGTAATATAGTATAAATGTCATCTTACAAACACTGCATTATAGAGTTCTTTATCTTGCTTCACTCTCTCTTTCCCACTTACTTAATATTTATTTATTTATTTCCAGCATTTTACCCTGCTCTTCTCAACCCCTGAGGGGGGACTCAGAGCGGCTTACACAAAGGCACAATTCGATGCCCACACAGTAAAACACAATATAAAACCCCAGAAACATTCAACATTAAAATACATTAAAATACAATTACATTAAACATCATACACATTCATTTAAGTTAAAAACAGTGTTCCGTCCATAAAAAGCATTGAGCCCTATTCATCAACTTTCCATTAAAATCCAATGCTGCCTTGTGCTAGTGTGCAAACGCCTGGTCCCATAGCCAGGATTTTACTTTTTTCCTGAATGCCAGGAGGGATGGAATTGATCGTATGTCGCTGGGAAGCGCATGCCACTGATGGGGAGCCACCACCGAGAAGGCCCTCTCCCTCGTCCCCACCAAGCGAGAGCAGGGCCTCCCCGGAAGATCTTAAATTACGAGGTGGGACATAGCGGCAGATGCATTCGGACAAGTAAGCTGGGCCAGAACCGTATAGAGCTTTAAAGTCAAAACCAGCACTTTGAATTGAGCTGGGAAGTGGTCAGGCAGCCAGTGGAGCTGACACAACAGGGGGGTGGTATGCTCCCTGTATGTAGCTCCAGTTAGTAATCTGGCTACCGCCCGTTGGACTAGTTGTAATTTCTGGTCTTCAAAGGCAGCCCCACGTAGAGTGCATTGCAGTAATCTATTCGGGATGTGACCAGAGCGTGGACGACCGTAGCCAGATCAGACTTCCAAAGGTACAGGCGCAGCTGGCGCACGAGTCTTAGCTGTGCAAAAGCTCCCCTGGCCACTGCCGAGACCTGGGGTTTCAGGCTCAGCAATGAATCTAGGATCACTCCCAAGCTGTTACAGTTAGAGTTGTAGCAGGAAATTTGGTGTGCATAGACACAGCCCCCTTTGTTCCTTGGGGGCTAGCACCTAATGCAGGGGTGCTCACACTTTTTCAGCATGCGAGCTACTTATAAAACAACCAAGTCAAAATGATCTACCTACCCACTACAAAAATGTGAAACATATAACACAATATTTGATTTGAACTGGGTTTTCTGAGTTCACACTGCCATATAATCTGATTCAAAGCAGATAACATGGGATTTTATTCAACTGTGTGGAAAGGACCTCAGATAACACAGGGCCGGCATCACTTGGGCGGCGACGGGAGCCTGCGGGGCGGGACTGAGCCTTCCTCCTGCTCTGCCTGCGATCTACCAGGACGCCCTATGCGATCTATCAGTAGATCGCGATCTACCTAATGAGCACCCTTGACCTAATTGATCTCATGTTACTTCTTCGATTCTGGTCTCAGTATTAGTCCACATGTTAAAATAATCATTTGTACCTCAGGACTTACTTCAGCACTCTGAATTTGTGCTTTAAGACATAGAGGAAATCTAGATGTTTTCTAGATGAAGTCACTTCATTGGTCACTAATGCAGAAACCATCATCTGCCATGAGAAAGAACACAACTTTTCTGAGGGTCCCCTATATTTGGGACAATACCATATAAATCACCTGCCTGGCTTACTGCCATCTTGGCTGAGCTCCATTTTTTTTTCAAGATTTGTGCTTTGCACACTTGTAGAACAGAAAAAGCTTCCATCTACTCAGGGCAAGCCATATGGTTCGTTCTGACCAGCTAATGGTCAGAGAGCTGGTGGCCAGGTATTTAACCCAGTGTGACTGATCCTCCAGCTCAGTTGTCTTCAAGCTCTCTCCCACTAAAACCCTACATTATTGTCTCTGCATTGTACCTCCTTGTCATAAATGGGGTGGGGGGTGGGGGGTGGCATGAGCCCTGGATCCTATGCTGGCTTGTTCTCCCTCACTCAAGGGGTCATCCAAGTGTCCATAGAGAGGTGTGTCAATGTACTGTAGGTAACCCAGAGTGGCATTGGACTGGAACCTGCACTACATCACCTCTTGCATGTTGCTAGGGCTGGCTAGGATGAACCATACAGATTTGTCTGGAGGCTCCTCCCTTAATGTCATTGGACCAGCAGCTGGGCTGTCTAATTCTGTGATCAAAGACCCATGTACAGCTGCCAACCATGTTTTAGCTATATCCAATAAACAAGTTGTGCCCTTTATTATCCAATAAACTGTATGTGGCTGGTCCTTGTCACTGGGAGTTTGGGGGAGTGTGCCCTGTACACACAACTGTTTTAGTAATCGTCTAAGAACACTGGTTTCAAGAAAGACTCATCACCTTCTCATGCCGCAATTATCAGGATAATTGAGCAAGCCACACATACCTATGGTTTCAGATTGTGGGAATTACAGGGAAAATACAAATTATCTGACTCTCAGTAACGGAACTAAGAGATCTAGGATCTAAATTGGGCTAAAAATCTGAAGTAGAGGAAGCCAACTGGAAAATATCTTAGTTTCTCTAGTGCAGTTCTAAATCAAAGTTGATGAATAATTTGCTTGTGGGATGTGTAGATGCTCATGATGGGGCATAAATACAGTATTTTTGTAATAATTCTGTCTCTCTCTCTCTCACACACACACACACACACACACATACACAAACACACACACCCCAAATATTTGACTGAACTGGAAATATATTGAATGGATGAAAGAACAGGGAAACTGAATGAACTGGGAAGGAAGGCAGTTGGCAAAACAAGAACTTGGTGACATCTGTATAATAAGTTGTGCAATGTTAGCAGTAGAAAGAAGTAAGCTTTGGGAGATGGGGGCTCAATTACGAGGGCTCAAAGACCAAGGACACTATACAGAATTGCAGGAAAAAAGAGGCTAAATTTCAAATACAAAATTCAACTAGCTAGAGGAAGCATTGGCTTAGAGGGCTCTAATTCAGGTAACGGTAGGATTTATATACTGGAAGACTAACTAAATGAACTTTTATTTTGCTTGCTCATTGTGTCAATCAGTATTCATCCATGCTGCCTTTCCCCTTGTTTTTACATGTGTTGTGGTTTGTTTGGGTTTTTTAAAAGCCCGAATATGTTTTTAATGGTGGTTGGCCTTTTTCAGTCCCTTCAGGCAGGTCTTATCTCACTGCTACACATTCCTTGTCTATTTTCCATCCAATAACAAACACCTTCGGCACTGTACCTTTTGTAAAGCAAAAGAAATAAAACTGGGTTTTTACTTTGACTTTTTATGAAGGGAGCTAGTTTAGAATTATTTTTAATTTCACTGTTCAAGACCAAAATTATTTCCTCCATATATACCCAAATGTAATACTAATGATTAGACTGCAGTATGTTTCATTGTTCCGTTAAGAGTCTTATTGTGTTATCACAAAGTTCAGCAGCCTGTGTCCAACAATGGACAAGAAGAATCTAACAAGAACAGCAATAAAGCAATCTTTCTGCCCCAAATTTGTTTATCCCATAATCATCAATATTCAGAGGCACATATGTTTCACCAGTGAAAGATGGTGTAGTCCAAGAGTGTACAATGGAAGTCCTCAGAATCATGATCACAACCCAGGAAAGACCAAAAATTAGGCTGCTATGTGGTTTCATGTGAGCAATATAGTACTACATGCTTGAATTTGACCAGCCTTTTGTTGATGTACCCAATCACCCTACAACTTGGTGCTATCTACTGAGAGCATTCTAGATAAGCCTATGGGGAAGTTAAGAGTGGCAAATAACACCGCAATCCTTGCTAATTTAAAACCTCATTTCAGCTGCAAATGCTTTGGCTAGAGTTTATCATAGAATCTAAAGTTGTCTAATACTTGTTTAAAGCCATTGAAGCTACTGGCAATAGCCATATTTTGGGATGGAATGCCCGGGTGCCCAGGTTATTAGAAGAAGGCATTGTTTGTTTTGGGATATTTGGTATTATCAATTAGGTAACGTGTAACACTAGGTAAAAGTCAGTCTTCACTTTTGTTTTTTATTAATGCTTTCATTGGAAAATGCCTAAGGATGTGGGTGAACTACAATCCCCAAAGTCATGTGTCAATCTTCCCCAAACCCATCTGTATCCAAAGTTGGCCATGTTTGGTTTGAGTTTGGTCCAGATCCGATGTTGGCTGGGTTCAGTGCTCTCTGGATAAAGGTGAACTACAACTCCCAGATTCCCAGGGCAATGATCCCAAAAACCTACCAGTATCTAGAGTTGGCTGTGTTGTGTCTGTGTGCCTAGTTTGGTCCAGATCTGTTGTTGGGTTCAGTGCTCTCTGAATAGAGGTGAACTAGGATTCCTAAAATCAAGGCCAATTCCCACAAACTCCTGTCATATGTTCAGTTGGTCATGGGGCTTCTCTGTGCCAAGTGTGGTCCATATCCATGTCCATTGTCGGGGGGGGGTGTCACTGTTTCTCTGGATGCAGATGAACTATAACTCCCTTTTCCCCCAACTTGTCCAGTATGTTCTGTTAGTCATGGGACTTCTCTGTGCCAAGTTTGGTCCCGATACATTGTTGATGGAGGTCACTGTTCATCTGGTTGCAGATGAATTACAACTTCCCAAATCAAGGTCAATTACCCCCCAGTTGGTCACAGGGATTCTCTGTGCCAAGTTTGGTTCCAGTCCAGCATCGGTGGGGTTTGGAGTGGTCTTTGATTGTATAAATCCCAGTATCTACAACTAACAAATGTCAAGGCCAATTCCACCCCAAATCCACCAGTATTAAAATTTAGGCATATTGGGCATGCATGTCAAATGTGGTGGGCAGGATGGCATTTGTGGAGGACATTGGCTGGACTCCTAGACATGTTCATGGTAACCTGCAATGTCAGTTTTGGGAGGGCCATGTGTGTCTTCAGCTCAGTGGGAACTATAGCCTGTTTGTGGATGCGGAATTCTGTCTGTGTAAGCAGAAACCCCTGACACATACACACATTTTCACTTTTATTATGTGTATAGATTTACCAACACTGGTTTAAAATTTAGCTATTGGCATGAGACTTTTTTTGATCCCATCTCAGAAAACACTTAATGGAGGCTAGGCCTCTATTAGGAAATTATTACGTTAAAGTCACTATCTTAAAATTCTTAAGTATCAATATTCCTTAAAAAAAATAAGATTTTGAACCTTTATTATCTTCTAGGGTTGAAAGTATGTGACAACTTATTGCTATTTATGGTTTTATTTATTTATTTATTTATTTATTTATTTATTTATTTATGGCATTTTATCCTGCTCTTCTCAACCCCCGAGGGGGGACTCAGAGCAGCTTCCAAAAGGCATAATTTGATGCCTACATCACAATCGCAGTATAAAACACAATATAAAACCCTCCAGCATTCGACACTAAAATACATTGAAATACAATTATATTCACACATCCTATGCATTCACCTATGTTAAAAACAGTGTTCCGTCCATAAAAGCATTGAGCCCTATTCACCAACTTTCCATTAAAACTACTAAAGTGCTGTCCTGTGCTGTTTTGAGTTCTATTGCTTTTATATCTGAGTTAAAGAATGAGGAGAAGTCCAGGGACCAGTTCTGGATCTTTCCAAGGGTTCCAATAAGTTCACTTGTCGCTTTTTATGCTCAGTTCCTACAAAATTTCATTATAAACATCTCTGACCTTCTGAACATCCTACTTGAAGCAGTATGGGTTAAAGCCATTATGTTTTAATGGTAGGACGAGAGTTCTACATACAACACAAACAACTCAACATTTTGCTTGTTCTACTTTGATTAACCATATTAATCTCAGGCACATTTCCTCACAAGAATATTAGTCTGAGAATATTTCTCACAAAACTCATGTTCTAGCATATTTATGTTTGACACTAACACATATCTCATTGTCTTCACTGGACCATACTAATATCTCAGAAGATCTTCAGAGCTTTCCAGGGTTTTTTTGTTGCCAGAACATAAGAGATCCCTTTCAGTTTTTCGGTCTCTAGTCAGCTATGATTTACAACTCCTGCCTAGCTATTTGCTTTTCTGACCACTATTGTAATGTCAGTGCCAATCTTTGTAACTGTTTCATATCCAGCACTATGAAATGTTCCGCAATCAGCATGGGTGTTTATTTATATTATTTATTTACAGTATTTATATTTTGCCCTTCTCACCCCAAAGGGGATTCAGATCAGATCACAGAACACATATGCAGCAAATCTTCAATGGTGTTATACACTGACAGGACAGAAACAGTACATTTCCCATTTTCAGTGTCTTGGAGGTTGTGCTCAATTCCAGCCATTTTGGGGCGGCGGCTGTTGCTCCATCCACCATGTTGAAGAGCCCTGTTCACAGACTTCCTCCTTTTGGTAACATTGCCAGCATTTTTCTGGTATTTCCTTATGGTGCCATTTAAATACCTCCCCACTTTAAGCGGTACCTATTTATGTTTTCGCTTTACTAAGTGGGCAGTGAGCTGGGCTGAAGGTTGGGCACTCACCCCCAACCCGGGCTTTAAATGGCCAACCTTTTGATTGGCAATATATACAAAGAACAGCAACATATAGTTGATCCAAAATGTATAATAACATACAGTTCAAATCATTTTGATTTAGCCATTGTGCTGCCCTAAAAGGGTGCTTTTGAACACTCCACTATATTTTAATTTTATCTTCCTAGAAAACGTACCTATAACACCCACATGACTGGAGTTAATGTGTCACCTCTGGCCTTGAAAAAGACCCTTCTCCCTTTGGGTCGAAACGGGAGTTGGTACCATCGTACAGAGTTATCCTTGTCGGCCTGTCTACTAGCTGTTTGAGTCCACTCGGATTGATCGCCACTGCGGCTTGTAACTCAACCGGCTCTTCTCCTAACTCCGCTTTCCATCATCCCTGTCTATCCTGGGCGTTTTTGACCGTATTTCCCCTGGACTTCCTCCCTATTACCCAATCTTGGTGCTTAAAATACTTCCACTTGGACTTGTGACACGGAAGGGTAGGAACCCTCCGGGGTGATGATATTTACACTTTGATTTTGTAACACCGTTGTGACTATGTATTATTGAACTGTATGTTATTATACATTTTGGATCAACTATATGTTGCTGTTCTTTGTATATATTGCTGATTGCAACACCCTTTCCCCACCATTGTATTGCCAACCTTTTGATTGGCAAGATATATTGCCGCTGGTGGTTAAGCTGCTGTGCTAAAGCCTGATCCAGACTCTGGTCTTTTTTCGTCTGCTCTAGGCTCCAAAACATTCTCTCTTTACTTCTTCTGTCTTCTCAGAGAAATCACAAAGATTATCTTGCATGAGAACAGTCATATGGTGCATTTCCTTCTGTTCTAATATTTCTGAAGTCCTTCTTGTCTTGCTGCCTAAATTTTTGCACCCCAATTCCCTACTAGAACATTTTTTAAAATTCTAACATTAATTAACCTTGTCATATATTTGCTGGAATGTGTTTTGCTGGGCAGGTTTATTGAGAAATGTCACTTTCCTTCAGGACATCCTCTTGCAATGCAACCTTTTTCAAAACCTGGACACATGCTTATATCAACTTCAGGAAAAAGGTCTCGGGGTGGCCCTTGTTCCTCCTGTCACCAGAACAGTGTGCATTACATCAGTCTGCATGAAACTTTTCTTTACCACTGGAGAAGGGGATAAATTGTATAATTAGGGCAGGCTGACATCACTTTAACTAGCATGACTGAAAGCTATAGAATTCTAGGTGGCGTAGTTTGGTGAAGCAATCAGCAGTCTTTGGCAGAGAGCTCTAAAGACCCTGTAAAACTTTATCTCCCATGATTCTATATCATTGAGCCATGGCAATTAAAGTGGTATTTATGGCTTATTTTATGTGCTGTTGCATCGTTCCTATGCTGATTCTCTTAAGACTCTTTGGACTATGGTTACTTTCATCACTATCTAATCTAACATGCCCAATGTTGTATCCTCAAAAGTTTGGAAGGAACCATTTTGATGAAAGCTGCATCAGGATAATCACCTATACAGATGACAGTATAATTGTATTCCCAATTACTTTAAATGCATTTCTTAAATTTCACAGAAAATTACATTTTTGTGGAGAACTATTCTGAGAATTTCTTCTCTCCGATGTTGTCTTTTTCCTCCTTTTTTATTCCAAGAATATTCTAAACACAAACTAATATTTTCTCAAGAAATAGGCCCTTTTTATGTCAGACTTGGCAACCACCTATCTTGAAGAGAAACATCAGAAGGGGTTTTTTTTAAAACCCAACTGGAATTCAATCTGGTGTGATCAAGTACAACAAACATATATGAAATTATGTGCAAGGCCCAGCAGTAGCACAAAATATCTTTAGGCAACTGGCAGGCAAATTGAAATTGAATCCAGACAAGACAAAGGCCGAACAGGGCATAGGGTTACAGCCTGTGTTGGATGGGGTTACACTCCCCCTGAAGACGCAGGTTCGCAGTCTGGGAGTGATCCTGGATTCATTGGTGAACCTGGAACCCCAGGTCTCAGTGGTGGCTGGGGGAGCTTTTTCACAATTAAAACTTGTGCACCAGCTGCACCCGTACCTTGGGAAGTCTGACTTGGCCATGGTGGTCCACGCTCTGGTTACATCCTGAATAGACTACTGCAATGCACTCTACTTGGGGCTGCCTTTGAAAACGGTTCAGAAACTTCAGTTGGTCCAACGGGCGGCAGCCAGAATGCTAACTGGGATGACATACAGGGAGCATACCATCCCCCTGCTGTGTCAGCTCCACTGGTTGCCTGTCAAATCTCCGAGCCCAATTCAAAGTGCTGGTATTGACCTATAAAGCTCTATACGGTTCTGGCCCAGCTTACTTGTCTGAACGCATCTGCCTCTATGTCCCATCTCGCAGTCTAAGATCATCTGGGGAGGCCCTGCTCTCGCTTCCGCCAGCATCACAAATGCGGCTGGTGAGGATGAAAGACAGGGCCTTCTCGGCAGTGGCCCCTCGCCTCTGGAATGCATTCCCAAATGAAATAAGATTGACTCCATCTCTCCTTGATTTTAGAAAAAAGCTAAAGTTGTGGTTCTGGGACCAGGCCTTTGGGCAGCAGATGTAAATTGTACCTTTGGATTTGACTGGATTGGCATTTTGGACTGACAATGTGTTCTGCTGGATGGCTTTAATTAATTATTGTTGTATGTAGTGGTTTTTAATGTAATGTTTTAAAAAATGTTTTAATGCTTTTTAATGACATTGATTATATGGTGTATTTTAAATTGTATTGTGGTGTTGTGGCTTGTAGTGCTGCAAATGTAAGCCGTGCTGAGTCCCCCTGCGGGGGTGAGAAGCTACGGGGTACAAATACCATAAATAAATAATAAAAGGGTCTCGATCTCAGTAGAGTCCACCACTTTGTTCTCCACTCATTGCAAAGTTGAAACAACTGTCTTTTTTCCTGGTTCATGATACCACCCAAGTGTTCTGGTACTCTACGTGATGCTCTGTCAAACTCATTGTGGGACATTAAAATATTGTCTTGCCAGTGAACCTTAAGCAAAGCAGTATTGTTCATCTCTGCTAACCAGTGAGTCTACAATGGACTCCCCATTTTTGTAGCGGAAGATACCCAATGACCCAATGACCCAATATACATATATCTTGAAGCTAATGTTTTGTAAAGGTTTACCTAGTTCATTGAAAGTACATGGAATCCATCACAGTTTTAAGTTTAACAGAAGCTTCCCAACTGATCTGTTTGAGATGAGCTGTATACATTTGGATATTATCCGTTATTTCTTTCTTTCAAGCATTTTATCCCCATCATTCAGTCAAAAGAGTCCCCTGATCTAATAAAGTACAACACACAGGGAAAAGACGATGGTAGTGGTGGAGAGGATTACATTCTGGTACTCTTCTCTTCCTCATAGTACAACGTATCCCTCTCTATGATCCACCTCAGAGGCTAAGATCATCAAGGGAAGCCTTCTCTCAGTCCCACCTCCCTCACAAGCATGACTGATAGGGATGAGAGACAGGGTCTTCTCAGTGGTGCCCCTTGTCTATGGAACTCCCTCCCCTCTCTCCTGACCTTCAGGAAAAAAAACTAAAGCCATGGATGTGGGAACACACTTTTGGATTGGCCCTGGAATATTATTTGGATTTTATGATTTTAACTGATGTTTTCAATGTTTTAATGTTTATGTTTTTAATTGGCTTGATTTTAATGCAGTTTTTTAATTTACCAATATGTATATGTATGTATATATGGCATTGAATTTTTCCTGAGTCCCCTTCGGGGTGAGAAGTTTGGTAAATAAATAAATAAACAAATAGTACAACACATAGTGGGTGCTGGACTAGAGGGAAGGTTTCTCTCCAGCTGTTGGGACAAAAAAACCAACCATGGCCACATCAGTGGTACTTGGTATAGAGGGAACAATTCTCACCAGCCCCTGGAACCAAGGTATAAATAAACATTGACCAAGCTGTCAATCTCATATAATTATATCCATTTTAGTTATACTCATTCACAGAATTTACTCTTTTACTTTATATTTCACATATAAAGACATGCAGTGATCTCAGAACTATGCTAAGTAGGTCACTAATGCAGTTTGTTTGAGTTATACTAAAGTCACAATGTGAACTCTCTCTGTATGTTTGTTTTCCTTTGGTCCTCTTTGTCTCGGTGTCTGTTTTGCAAGTGTGCATGGCTTGTGTGAAAAGCTTGAAAATATTTACTTTTCCTAACACTCAAGAGGGTGTTGATTTTTGTTAAAGGAAGAGATTTAAATTTATTTAGTAAATCTGTTTTGATTGTGCTTCATTAAATGATTTATCATACTGGTAAAAACAGACTCAGCTTACACTAGCATATCTCTTTGGGACTTACAGGAGTATATGCTAAGAATGCATATTAGGAAGAATGCTAGAAATCTACATTATATTAACAAGTTTCTAGTCTGCCAGAGGCATTTCTCTGCATTTCTTTGCCTTTCCCTGGTTTTTTTAAGTATTTTTTAATAAGCAATTATATCTGCAGTAAGGAGGTGGGTAATGGGGAAGAAACATAGCTAAAGGAACATTTGGCATCCATGTACTAAGCAGCCCAAAGTTTGGGCATTTTGGCTTAGTAGATTTAAAATTATATACCTTGAGACTAAATATTTCCAACCTATATTATATCATACATGCATTGAAAGAAAGTTCAGTGTGATATCTCTTGGTTGAAGGCTTTATCTGATTCCCTTTTGTATTTTGGTCAGAATTTTTCATTCTAGATTTAGTTGAGTGAATGTCACGGAGTTATGATTTCACAGACATTACACAGCTGAGCATAAAGGTGCGGTGGACAAAATGTTGGTTGCCTGAAAAGAAACTGATTTTCTTCAAAGAACTACATTAGGCCACCTCTTTGTGCTTTATTATGCTTACTGATTTCAAATACTGTAGTACTTGAAAGGGACATTTATGATTAACCCTTTAATATTTGCCATGCCAACACTTCAAAGGCTATCCTGGCCTGAGTTCATTGGGCCAACCACTACAGTAAATGTTGAATTCGTTCATTAGACTGGCATTTATTGATAATTAAGGAATTCAGTCATTAACAATTTTGATCTTTGTTTACTTGATCCATCCTTCCTCTGTTCAATTTTAGTTTAGAACTTATGTATCCTTATGTAATTTAGCACTTATGTAGCGCTGACCCTGGAACTCCAGGTGTCAGCGGTGGCCAGGAGCGCCTTTGCACAACTAAAACTTGTGTGCCAGCTGTGCCCATACCTTGAGATGCCAGATCTGGCCATAGTAGTTCACACTTTAGTCACATCCCACTTGAACTACTGCAATGATCTCTGTGTGGGGCTGTCTTTGAAGATAGTTTGGAAGCTTTAACTGGTTCAAAGACTGGTATCCAGATTGCTAACAGGAGCTCTGTGCAGGGAGAGATCCACTCCCACATTGCAGCTGCCAATCCACTTCTGGGCTAAATACAATGTGCTGGTCATTATCTTTAAAGCCCTAAATGGCTCGGGTCCAGACTATTTGACCGATTGCATCTCCTCTTACAAACCAGTCCGGGCACTGCAGTCATCAAAGTAGGCCCTGCTCTCTGTCCCACCCACATCTCAAGTATAGCTAGTGGGAACAAGAGAGAGGGCCTTCTCCATAGTCAGCCCCCACCTCTGGAACTCCCTCCCTAAAAAAATTAAATCTGGCCCCCTCCCACCTCTCCTTCAGAAAAACAACTCACTAGCATATGGAGAGGAGGAAGAATAGTTGGTTGAGAGATCACTGATGGGCCTCAGTGATCTCTCAACTACTTGTATTTGGGCTTTCCTGGTTCATGCCAGCCCAATGACCTCATTTGACTATATAACCAACCCACACTGTTTTGGGAACCATTGCTGGCTGTTGTAAATTAATTGATATGTTTTGTTTAGATTGTATGTTATTATATAATTTTGTCTAACTACATGTAGATTAATTTATTGATAATAGGTTTAATTTACTGATGTTAGCCTTTAATTTGATGTTTGTTTTTAATGTTATTTTCATATGTAGGGTTTTCTAGGATTTTATGTCAGTATTTGTTTATTTTACATAGCATTGAAGGTTTGCTGTTGTATGTTGGAATCTACCCTGAGTCCCTTTGGGGAGATATAGTGGAATACAAATAAAGTTGTTGTTGTTATTGTTGTTTACTTTAAACCCCCCAATCTCCATAAAAATGAATTAATATATTCAATTTGCTTTTTTTTAATGCAGATTGATACTGAAATATAATGGAGCTTATGGTTGAACAAAGGCAGAAGTGGCACAGACTAGAAACAGAATGCCAGTTCAGTGTTGACATTTCTGTGGCTTTTTAAAAGTATGCATAAAAGAGATAAGGGGCCAGAGAGATAGCACAGTGGTAAGAACAGCTGTGCTTGCAATCTGAAGGTTGCAAGTTCGATTCCCGAGCTGGCTTGGACACCCAGCTGTGAGCCCTGTCCACTGTTCACCCAGCAGTTCAAAAACAACTGTGATTAGATGAACTGGGAACCTGCCAAAAGCGGGGGAGGATTCTTTTCAGTAAGGACTTTACAACACCTGAATAAAGATCGGCTGTCGGAAGGTGGAATGCGGAATAGAGGAACAGAGGCCCTCCGTCATGAGGATGAAGCAACAGCACCCCCTTGTGACGTAATGACGTACCCTGTGATAGCCAGAAGAATTCCTTCAAAAATTGTATGTGTTGTATTGTAACTGTATGTGTTCTGGCAGGGATTGTCTGCCATATGTGTGATGTAAACTGCTCTGAGTCCCCTTCGGGGTGAGAAGAGCGGAATATAAATAAAGTGTAATATTATTATTATTATTATTATTATATAAGGAATCTCTGATCTTCTAGCAGTTGTTTATATGGCAGTTGTATATGCCAAATGTCTTCAACCCTACCAAGTATGTTCCATGTTCAATAACAGAATCCATTGTGAAATCCAACAACATCTGAAGCACAACTGGTTCCCCACTCTTGGTGTATAAAACCATGGTTCACTCATCTTTGATCAACACATATTTTGATGTCTCAATTTTTAGCCTTGTGACTGGATATATTTGGGCTGACTCCAAAAATGCCTTGAGTTTTCCTCTATCAGCTCTAGTTTTAGGGATACAGAACATATGCTTTATTCCAGTCTTCATATGCTCACCAATAGAAAATCATAACCATTTGTAATAAACTAGAGCTGATGCAGTCTAACTAATGCAATGTTCTGAATCAGTGCTCCAGGAACAGGCCTAAAAACTAAGACACCAAGAAAAAAAATGTGTTGGGCTGTAAGGCCCATAGAAAAAGAAGTCATACTGTGATTTTAAAAACCTATGATGTCTTATGTGCTAATGGCTAATTCTGATTGTTTTTTTCTAGAGACATACAAATAAAAAGAGTCAGCAATTGGATTCTAAAAGAAAAATCAACAAGAGGGATTACAAATTGGGGATATTTATCAGAAAATCTACATAGAGTTTGCATTTTGATGTCCTGTTTTCATATGTATTTATCCTCAGCAAATACCTGTTTGTTGTTCCATATTTTCTGAGGGAAAAAAAGCGGGCCATGCAACTTTGTACAGTTCATACCAAAATAGCAACACTCCAGCTTGTTTTGTACTTTTTTCAAAAAAAGAACCTCAGCTCTGAAGCAAAGAATTGAGCTCTATTTTCCTTCTGTAATTAAAGCTTGCCCTCTTTAATTACTACTCCTCAATCGCTTTCCAACCTCTGTAGAGGAAAATAGATATATATTTTATTTGGTTATTTACAGAGGCTTTGCCAATTCTCTTGCTTCAGTTCCAGCCACCTACACACAGTCTTGTGAACAGATGAACCTTATCCGGTAGATACTGCCTGTTATCCAGACTTTCCCTCTCAGCGCAAGGAACACATTGTCCTTCAACAATATCCCCTTGGTCTTTGCTTCAGCCATCTGACCACCCACGAGCTCTGCTCTTCCACTGATGCTCCTGGTGGCAAAATTTCCCCCCAGTTTTATGCAAAAGTGGGTTTTAGGATTATTGTTACCAAAGCTGCTGAATACAACCCTCTGAATAGTCCGGATTAAGATTCAGGGTGCACTTATTGTCCCACTAACATAAGAGCCATCTTTGGTTTTATACAGCTTTATATTCATAGTGTATAATGGGTAAAATAACAGGTAATCAAGAAACTATACAGAAGAAGGAAATTAATATTCACACTTATCTCTAAGTGGAGGAAGTAGGAGTAGAATCAAAAGACCCTTGGGTGCAATTTTGTTGTTTGTTTCACAGTGAAGCCCACCAGGATACTTCAAAAACAGAGCAAGCTATGATCTAAAGACAGAAAATAAACACAATATAATTTGTATAATTTCATTCTAAAACCACAATATGTATGAACTACAGTACATTTCATGAATTTCAGAAACTTCAAATATCCCTCTTGAACTTCTTTCGGTATGTCAAGTGCTTGCTAATTTATCTCCACTCTTTGTTTCTGGAGAAATACAGAATACTCTCTCTGTTGACTCTTCTGCTCTTTCAAAGTCTTATATAAATTATCTCCTAGCAGAATGTGAAACTGATGTTTGCTTTCAGGTCACTTTGGAGCCCACTATTGTGTTACCTGGGAGATTGAGGAAAAGTGATAAAATGATTTTGTACATTAAAGAAGCACTACAGAATGGCAAAAGAAATAGACAAACTAAAGACACAGAAAAATATTCCGAAAAGATATTGAAATATATTAATGGAATAAACAAAAGGCTGGATTCGGATATAAGCTTGGAAAATTCAAGTTTGGGAGATTACCTCAATCAAATTGTCCAGTTGCAATATTGACAAAGGGATTCTGACAGCTGTAGACTAAAAGGTAACTTCTTAAACCTTTCATCCAGATTATAAAAAGCATCAAAATTCCTGCCAGGGTGTTTGAAAGGTTGCTGGAGTGCTAAAAATGCTTCTCCACAGCCAGAGTAACACCAAATACACCTAATGTTATACGGGCCTTGACGTACAATTGCTGGTGATCCTTCCTTCAGTAGCACCTGAAATAGGATGTTCCAAACTGAATCATGCCCAATGGTGGCTTTGAATTCAAAGAATAATATCAACTTGAAATGAACAGAAACCCCTCCAGAGTTCAGGAAGTTTCCTAAAAACAGAATGGGGTGGGGGTGGGGGTGGGGGGGAGCTAAAAAACAGGCACTGAAAATGGCACAGGGTTTTCCCAAATTGCCTACCTCTATTTTACATATAGAAAGCTTAATCTGAAGAAAAGAAGACCCCCCCCCCAGGCATATTATTTATTATTTATTTAGAACTTTTATACCCCGGCCTTCTCACCTCCAAAGAGGGACTCAGACCGGCAAAGAACAAGTATTCAATGCTAGCATTTAAAATCTAAAAGCATCAAAAATTTACAATAAAATTTACAATAAAATACAATACAATAAATACATTTAAAAAGCCTTTTGCCAAAGTAAAATCAAGTCCAACTTAACCCATATATTCGGTCTGCATCAAGTGGTTAGCGACTTTAGTCGCTTCACGATCTCCTCCTTCATTCTGCGCAGGCCTCATTGCACGGCCATGTTTTCACCCGTTTCCTAAAAGTCAGGAGGGAGCAGGCAGATCTAATTTCATTTGGGAGGGAATTCCTCAGCCGGGGGGCCACCACAGAAAAAGCCCTGTCCCTCGTCCCCACCAGACGCGCCTGTGAAGGTGGTGGGACGAGGGCAGGGCCTCTCCAGATGATCTTAGCACTCTTGATGGTTTATAGGGGAGAATACGTTCGGATAGGTAAACTGGGCTGGAACCGTATAGGGTTTTGTAGGTCAACACAAGCACTTTGAATTGTGCTCAGAAGCTAATTGGCAGCCAGTGGAGCTGCCGCAGCAGGGGAGTTGTATGCTCCCTGTACCCTGCTCCCGCTAGTAGTCTGGCTGCTGCGCGCTGGACTAATTGCAGCTTCCAGGCAGTCTTCATAGACAACCCCACGTAGAGAGTGTTGCAGTAGTCTATTACGAACATTCTAACTTATCAATGAAATTCAGTGCTAAATGTGTCAAAAGTTATATATGAGAATAATATAATACAACTCAACATTTTTACGCTAATACTTTAAATATCCTAAAGACACCAGTTTCTATCTGATCTTGGAAGCTAATTGGGGTCAGTCATCATGATGGATACTTGGATGAAAGACTGCCATGGAATATTAGGTGCTATATACTATATTTTTTTAAAAAAATGAACTGAGTATTCCTTGTCTTAAGAAAACCCTAAGAAATGCATGGGGTTGTGCTAAGCTGACAGGTGACTTAAAGGCACAAATATACACACACATTGAAAATGTGATTATCTTGACACCTAAAGCCAGCTACTGATGGCCAGTGACTGTGGAATGTTTTTGTACCTTATAATACTGAAAATATACCAGTACCTGACAAAATGGTTAAAAGCAGGGCAAGAAAACTTACCCAGTCCAGCATTACAGTTACCAATGCATCATTTTTCACCTTGTCAAAATTATCATCAATCTTGTATGTATGTGACTGCACACTTCATTAAAGCAGGTATGGACACTAGCAGCTGGTAGTTTCCATTTCAGTGGGGAGATTAATTTAATCTAAGTTTTAGATTTAACTTTAAAAGAGCTGTCCAAAGTGCTGAGCAGTGTGCACAATGTAAGTTAAGAAGCTGGAAAAGTTCACCTGAAGTTCAGAAGAAGAAAAAACCAAAATGGATTTATAAGCACATTCATTATAGGCTTGGTCAATTAAAAAAATTGATTCAAAACTTGTTTCGGCTCTAGGGGGTGCTGGTGGTTCGGTTCAGTAGTCATTTTGAATTTTTTTTCCAAAAAAAAGTCAGAACTTTCCAAAAATTCCAAAACTTTCAAATCACTTTGTTAATGGCAGACACAATTGTGCAGTATTGGTTTAAATTGATGAGAGATGTAGTGTTTTTTGTGGCAATGCACAGCAAACTAACAGACATACAAACACAGAGCCTAAGAGACCTGTTGGCCTTGGAACCTGTTTACACAATTTTGGGAAGGAGATATTGTGGTCCAAGAGTGGCTTGAATTGATGGGAGATGTAGTTTTTTGTGGCAATGCAGAGCACACTAATAAACAAAAAAAACACAGAGCACAGAGAGACCTGTTGCCCTTGGAACCTGTTTTCACTACTTTGAGAAGGAGAGTTTGTGGTCCAAGGGTGGCTTAAATTGATGGAAGATCTAGTTCTTTTGAGGCAATATACAGCAAACTAACAAACACTGAGCCCAGAGATACCTGCTGCAACGCTGGGCCATTAAAAATGTTAGAGTGTTTTGGTTCCTCCGTGCTGCTTCTTCCACCCATGCTATGCACCCACACATCCCTATACCCACGCAGAGCCCACCCTAACCCCAACAGCAACACACAAGTGGCAAGGCAGGCAGCCCTTCTCCCAGCCATTCTTCTTCTGTGTTTGCCCTGCTCTTTTTCATGCCAGGCTCACACCAAAAGTGACAACACAACCTCCCTTCCCCTTCTCCTTCCCAGGCTCAGAATGAGCCTCCCAGCCACATGCTTTCCTTTATATAGAGCAATGGCTAACCCTAACCCTATATAGAGCAACCCTAACCCTGCCCCCAAAAACTTATTCCTTGATTGGCTAGGAAGCAAGCAGCTTAGGCTTTAATTCCCAGAAGGCAAGCTGCTTGCATCTCAGCAGGCTAGAGTGAATTAAAAACTCATCACTGCCAACTCACTTCCTGAGTGTTGCACTTCAGACAAGGAGCACCCCCGTAGTTCACACACACAACAGACAGTCTGAATAATAGGCTTTTATTGAAACAAATATAGTGTCCAACAAAAGGGTTAAAAGAAGATCAATAGTAGCATATATCCAAGGTAAAATCACACAGTTTAATTAGTCCCAAAATCCAAAGGCAAAGGTAGAAAGCTTGATGCAAATCCCATGAATAATACAAGGCAGCGTTAGAAGCAAAACGTGCACAGAGACCGAGGCAAAATCAAGAGCTTGGAGACAAGATAAAGCTTGGCATGGTATTCTGAATGAAGCCTGGAAACTGAAGACAATTTCTCTAGCAATCTAATATAAAGACAAATCAGTTTTGATTTGCAAACCGACTGCTGTGTCGGAGGCTGGCAGCCTGCCTAGATTCTCGAATGTTATCTCGGCAGTTGAATGGAAGCTCGTTAAGATTCCCAGGTGTCCCGTTATCAACATCAAGACCTTCAGAGTCCTGAGCACAAGAATTCTCATCTAATGAAGCCCTGGGAAGAGAACTATTCCCAGGAAAGCAAGCCTCATCTGAAAGGTCACTTTGCATCTCAGAATTCTCACTAAGCATCCCATCATCAGCATTTTCAGGAACAATCCCATCATCCCTAGGAACAATCCCATCATCCCTAGCATGCACATGAGCACCAGGCTGAAACACCACACTGAGTCAGAAGAAAAAATGGCGCAAAGTGCTTCAAAACTAAAAGGGACTTTCAGTATTAAAAATAGATCAAAATTCTTCAGAAAGGTAATTTATACGATTTTATATCAAGTTACAAGTTATCTAACCCGAACCTATCCATCTTTAGAACATTGATAGGGAAATCAGCATACATCATTTAGTATGGGTTCATTACTACCTTGTAGGATATGAAATTAAACCTTAACATCAACTAGCTCCAGTAAGAGCAAAATTAGGATTTGGAGATAGAGCGTGGTTGAAAGTAGAAATGGAATTATGACTTGGGCAGAAAATACAGTAATCTTCTACATTCCTCAGACCAGACACTGGAATAACCTCTGTATATACACATTTTGCATGCATTTGCTATAGATCACATTCCAGCCCAGGTTAGAAGTGCTGAAAACGCTTTGTGGTTACCATTAATAATTAAGACAAAGTCAGAAATCCATGTTGAATTTTTTACTTTGTTTTTACTTACTGGAAATTACCCAATGGCCTCGCATTAGATCCTAATCTATATTCTGCCTAATCTCCAATAATATGATGATGTGCTAGTACTAGTTGCTTTGAGACTTTATATGGAGCATATATTAATAAAGAAAATAAGTCAAAATAACATTCTATTTAAAGTATTATAGCCTGGGGATGTTCATAGTTAATTCATGTGAGCTCTTCAATAGAGTAAAATATCATTTCTTTAGAGTTTTCGTGTTTATTATCCTTGGCATAAGCCAATCAGTAAATTCAAAGAGTGTTATTAAAATATGTATCAAGTATCTAAAGATACTTAGGAGTGAGGTATTTGTAAAAAATAATATCTTGATTAAAAATGATTTTGGTCTGAATTTTCCCAAAAGCAAATTATAATGTACATGCATGAAGCAATCAAGTAATCGCAAAGAAATTAAAATTTCATAAGGTCAGCTAGCATTCAATCAGAGAAAAAACTGATGTGGTGATCTGCATTTATCCTGGTTATACTCATCAATTAATTGGGGCAGAACGTACTAATGATGATGATCATATATAGAGCCAAGGTACCATCAGCAGGGACCTTGGAGGGAAGTGGTAACATTTGTTTACATTGCTGTCTTTGACTCAACTCCTTGTGACTAGCTCTTTACAGAAATGAGGCCCTGAATGGAGGAAGGACGGCCCAGCAGAAGCTACGGCTTGCCCCCAGAGGCAGGAGACAGTGTGTGGAAAAGAGGTCTACAGAAACATATAGCACCATCAACTTGGAGGGAAGAAGCAATGTTTGCTCTGCTGCCTTTGACTCAACTCCTTGTGACTAGGTCTTTGCAGAACTGAGTCCCTGACTGAGGGAAACAAGGCCCAGCAGGAACACCTGCTTGCTCCAAGAGGCTAGGGAATAAAAGAAAAATGCCAGTGGTGGTGGAGTTGTCACTGGTAGGGTCACCACTGAAGGGGCAACACCAAAAAAGGAGTGGCACAAGGATGAAGGCCTGTGTGACGACTTGGGCTTGGACCACTTCTAGATCCCACCGCTACCACCAATTAAAGTAACGACCTGGAAGCTTAAGCCACTGGTAACGCTGCCACCACCCTCGAAATAGCCTTTAGGATTTTGTAAAGATCAAAACACACTACACCAGCCTTGGCTCTTATTACTTTATTATCTTATACTTTATTATTTAACAGTTGTCAATCCATCCATCTGTCTACATCACGGAGGAGGGATTTTAGTGCCACTGCGCCAGTTTTATGGGACGCCCTACCCTCCACAATCCGAGCACAGACCAACCTGCTAGCCTTCCGTAGGGCTTGTAAAACCCTCCTGTTTGTCCAGGCGTTTGGTCCGTAGACATCCCTAGGCCGCTTACTGTAATGCAGGCCAAGAGTTATTTTAATGTGTATCTGTTTGTTTCAATTTTAATATGTGGACATTGGTCCATTGTTTTACAGTGGTTTTTTTATGGTTTTATGCATATGTAAGTCACCCCGAGCCTATCGGAAGGGGCGACTAACAAGTTGAAACAATCTATATATATAAAGGAACAGTCGTCATGTGAAGACTACCTCAAACAGAGAAACCTTACAACGCAGAAACACAAAACTTGCCAACAGAAATAGGCCTCAAGCAAGGTACGTTTGTAGCAAAGAAACTTTCCCCCCCAAAACCTAAAAGGCCCCCAAAACAATGAGTAAAAAAAACCTACATTTCCCAGCATCCTCCATGGCTGCCACCAAATGCCATTGGACGACATCAGCCCACACAAAATGCAGAGAGGAAGAGTAACCATAGCAACGCTGGCAGGAGCCATCCAAGGCTAGGACAGAATGCTGAGAGATTTCAGTTGTCAGTTGGTGTTTGAGGGTTAAACTGTCAAAACCAAACTCTATGAGGGAGCAATTCTCCAGCAATTCCTACCCACACAACACAACACAACTTCCAATCACAACCCATCCCACCAACCTTACGGGACCCCGTACACACAACACCTACCACCACCACAAACAAAAACCATTCCTTCCTTCCACACAGACAGAAACTGACCCAAAAGACAAGCCATGCCTTCTAAAAATAACAGCATTGGACGACACACTCACAATGCTACATACATCAAACAAAAAAGGGCAGAACAAACGCCAGAACAGAAATACACTGCGCAGCAGAGACACAGACAACAGGTCACTGCACGACGCACAGCTGAGAACCAAATGCAAAGAACTGCACGACAAGAAGAAGCGCGCAGCCAGGAACAACAAAGATACAGAAATGCAACACAACAGCAGCGCAGAAACATGACGTCGCAACACAGAAAACAAACTTCAAAAACACCACAACCAATTCCACCGCCTAGCCTTCAGATACAACGCTGCAGAAGACTACAGCATGGTGCCAGAGGCCGACATTGGCACCCTAACGCACATCTGCACACACTGCAAAGCCCTGAAATACCCAGCAGAAACAACAGGAATGTGCTGCCTAGCCGGTAAAGTCTCTCTACCATCACTTGCCACTCCTCCACAACCACTACAGACTTTGCTGAGTGGAGACACTCCAGAATCAAAACACTTCCTCCGCTATATAAGACAATACAACTCATGCTTCCAGAGGACATCATTTGGAGCACACATAGAAAGTGCGCAATTCATGCCTACATGACCCCACCAAGACCGTAAGTAACATCATTTCCAACCCTTACATACTCAGACTTTCTCGCATCTCCTAAATAGGGCACAGCAACGCGTGCCGGGTACAGCTAGTAAATAAATAAATAAATAAAATAACAAGGACTGGGAGAATTACTGAGGTAAATAAAATCCGCCAAAAAGCTGGGACTGTCACCAAACTGGAGCTGTTAAATTAACTACTAGATGGAATGAGGCACAAGAAAGGCTTTTCTTTAAAACTTAATAAAAAGGTTTATTGTTGGAACGAACAGCTTTTAAAAGGCACAGAAGCTTAAGTGGTTGCCAAGAAAGGTACAATAGCTTGGTGGTTTCATAAAACATGTATCTTTAAACTTTGATACAGGATTAGACCGATGTAATATCTTTCACAACTTGTCAAAATACTCCCTCACTCTAATATTAAAACTAGTAGTTGTAGCAACCCAGTTCTCTTTTGTGCCTGGGGGCAGGGGGCAGCACCGGGGGTCCCACTTGCATTGGAGCCAGCCGCAGCTGATGAGGAAATGGAGGAAGGGGTTAATGAGTTAGCTGGGCCTTCCTCTCCCACCGAAAGCCTGGCTTGGGACGATGGATGGCCGGATGGTTATGATAACTGGGAAGGTCAGACTGATTCAGAAAGTGTTGATAGTGACGATTGTTATGAGAAGCCAGGTGGTTTCGGGTCGCAGGAGAGAATCAGGGAAACAGTGGAGGATGAACCCATGGAAGCAGAAAGGGAGTTTGGCTCTCATGAAGATAACAAACCAGGTGCTGGGAGGCAAGGACGGGGCTTCGATAGGAGAGAGAGCATTGAGTCCAGCAGAAGGGGTTGGCACCGCAGTCTAGAGTGCCAGAGAAGCGCGAGATCCCGTAGCACAGATTGGCGCCGAAGCCTAGAGCGTCGGGGTCCTCGCCAAGGGGATTAAGTATAGGATCCGTGGGAACGGATCCTCAGTACCTCGGCCACTTCTAACCTAGAGGAGTGAAGCGAGCGTGGGACCACGGAGCCAAGTTGCCGGCTCGTGTCTTGCCAAGAAGTTTCTTGGGTCCTGTTTGAACTTTGCCTTGTTCCTTGATCCGCATTGCTTGCGGAGTCTTTTGCCAAGCCTTTGCCAAGTCCTTTGCCAAGCCTTTTTACCAAGCTTTGCCAAGCTTTTGGATTTGGTTACTACGGGCTCTTTCTTTGGATTGAACTTTTCAATATTTTTATGGACAATTATCTTTTCACCTGTTCTTTATTATTCAATAAATAGTTAGCTGATTACCGTCTCTGTGTGTGTGTTTAAGGGGCCGGCTGAGTCCTTGCATCGTGACAGTAGTGAGTTTCTTCCACTAACTAATCCTAGTTAGTTGTCCCCAAGTGTGAGCCAATCTCTTATCCTAAGAGATCCAAGTCTGCTGACTGACTTTCCTTCTGCCAGTTTTCCAGACTTCTCCTGTCAGCTATCCAAGACACTCCCTGTCTTGCTGACTGCTCACAACGGACTCAGATGTTGCTCTCACAAGAGCCAAGTTCCCTCTGCCTGAAAAAGCTACACTTTTCCCTCCTAAGTCAGCTGGCCCCTCCTCTTCACTCTGAGCCACTCCCCTGCAGCACTCTCTTTCTCTCTCTCTCTTTTTCTGGAGAGGCTCCAAGCCACCCCCCCTTTCCTAGATATTCTATCTTACCAGGGAGGCCAAACTGCTAAAATGGGTGAGTCCTTACAGCCTGTCTCTCTGCTTGACAGTCCTCTAGTTTATTACCTTGCTTTTAACATCAGCTTGGCTGATGACAAAGGTTTTGTCATCTGGTGGCCTGCCCCATAGAGTCCTTGGATTCGTGGGGCAGCCACTGGAATCATACAGGCAGGAGGTGATTCAGAAAAGGGAGTTAATACAAACAAAATGGGGAGCTTATTGCCCCCAAACTGTCTCCTATATCAAATAACCTGGATAACCAGGGTGACAGTCCCCCTAGGTTGAAAATTTTGTCCCATGCTCTCTAACATATACATGAAACTGCTGGGAGAGAACAGATGTGCAGATGACACCCAACTTTATTACTTCTTTCCACCGAATGCAAAGGAAGCTGTCCTGAACCTAAACCAATATTTGTTATCAGTAATGGACTGGATAAGGGCAAACAAATTGAAACTTAATCCAGAGAAGACAGAGGGATTCAGCCTGTACTGGATGGGGTTACACTACCCCTGAAGACGTTGGACTACAGTTTGGGGTCCTCCTGGACTCAGTGCTGAACCTGGAGGCCAGATGTCAGTGGTAGCCTGGAGGGCCTTTGTACAATGAAAACTTGCGTCAACTGCGCCCGTTTCTTGAGAAGCCAGATGTGGCCATGATGGTACATGCCTTAGTTACATCCCATCTGGATTATTGTAACATGCTCTATGTGGGGCTGCCTTTGAATAGTGCTTGAAACTTCAGCTGATTTAAAGAGCTGCAGTCAGGTTGCTAACTGGTGCTGGCTACAAGTAACGGAAAGCTCCCCATCCTGCAGCAGCACCACTGGCTGCCAGTCTGCTGATGAGCACAATTCTTGACTTTTAAGGCCTTACATGGTCTGGGGCCAGTGTACCTGCAGGACCGTCACATCCCATACTGTCCCACTAGACCTCTGCGCTCCGAAGAGCAAAACCTCCTGGTCATCCCTAGTGTTAAGATCTACCGGTTGACTGCGACTCATCGGCGGGCTTTCTCGATTGTGGCTCCGACCTTCTGGAACTCATTGCCCGCCGACGTTCGCGCCATCCAGGGCTTTCTCATTTTCAGGAAGGCTTGTAAGACTTTGCTGTTCCGGCAGACCTATGGAGCTGGATAACCTGTTGTGTTCCTAGCTACCTTGCAACTTTGTCTGCTGCTGTTGTGTTTAGTGCGCGACTATTGTCATCTTATATGCTGTTTTCAATTCTGTTTTTAACTTTGATCGGCTTGCATTGTGTTTTATGATAAACTTGTTTTTACTATGTAATGATTGATCTGTTGTGAGCTGCCCCGAGCCACCGGGGGGTAGACAAATGTGAATAAATAAATAAATACATTCAAATTTCTGGTTATGAACTTTAAAGCCCTAGATGGTTCAGGTCCAAGTTATTTGACCACACCCCCTTGCACAAACCTGCTCGGGCCCTGAGATCTTTACGAGAGGCTTGGTTGGTGGGAATGAGAGAATGAGTGATGGGTGCTCCACAATGCTGGAACTCCTTATGCAAGGAAACCAGAATGGCCCTCACTTTCAGTGCCAGACTAAAACCTTTTTATTCAAACAGGCTTTTAAATATGAAGTTTTTATGATCAAGTCAGAGGGTGCTGTGATTTTAACTTTGAATATGTTATAATGGATTTTAACTGAAATTTTAATACTGTTTATATTTAATTCTGTTTTAATTTTTACATATTTGTATATTTAAAATTGTATACTCATGTTTTTATGTTAAGCTGCTTTCGGAGAGATAAAGCAGGGTATAAATAAATAAAATAGTAATATGCACACACATATAATATGAAATATCAGCTATTATTCTTAATATTTTCCAAAACTTTACAAAAAATATAGGTATCAATAGTGTATATTGTAGTGTTGAGTATAATTTATAAACTATATGTTGCTTTTCCTCATTTAACTTCACTCCTAATAGTTCTGAGGCCTAAAAGAAAATAAAACCACAAGAGCACACAGTTAATAAAAGGAAAAGACAATTGTGAATGTAAAGACAGCACAAAAGGAAAAGTAATTCATATCATATATTCAATAGCAGCATTGACTTTAACAATGGCATCCTGTTGAATTGTTATTAATGTGTACACTCGATTTATGCATTCATAACTTCCCAACATTTATGGTTACAATTGAGGCTCTATTCTATGTTCTCTTATATCCCCAGCCCAAACCTTTAACACAAGCATCTGCAATGGCATTTCCAGCCTCTTAATGCCAGCACCCTGTGATGTGATACTCAGAAGCAGGATACTTACTCAAATCTGAAATCACTGATAGCAGATGGCTGATAATATCAGCTTGTTGTTGCCCTGATCAATGGCAGAATGGACTTCATCAGACGGAGCTGGGAAAAAGTGGTGGAAATCATTTCCTTGTGTGCAGAATCATCTTCTTTGCATGGGATTGTGTCTTTAAAGGAAATTAAGAATTTACTTACCTCCATCATACAGAATCACCTCCTCTCGCCTCAACCATCTGGTAGAAGAGATCTAAGGCACTCCTCTTAAGATAGATACCACTTATGGGTTTTTTAACTTGCCCTCTCAATCCCATTAACAAGGCACCATTCTTTGAAATAGTTCACTGATGGATAACAGCCAGAAGTCTGTCTGCATCATATGATGGGTCCGGTGGTACTTGTCTATGAACTGTTTTAGAAGTGTGTGGAAATCGGGGGGGGGGGGGGCGGAGGGACGTGCAAATCAAAACTTAACTAGAAATAAATAGCAAAAGCATTCCTTTAAAAGCCAGGGCTTACTCTATCATCTACAACAGTGTTTCCCAACCTTTTTTGAGCCGCGGCACATTTTTTACATTTACAAAATCCTGGGGCACACCACCAACCGAAATGACACAAAATGACACTCTAACACACTAATACATATAGTTAATATGTTTTTAAATGTATTTATACACTCAGTGTGAAACCTGGGCCTGTTTCGGTGAACACAACATAGATATCCTGGCAGGAATGGCAGAAAGACACAAACTTCCCACACAGAACTCCCATAACCAAGAGAAAATGCTATAAGAGTTTGGTGGGCATTGACCTTGAGTTTTGGAGTTGTATTTCACCTATATCCAGAGAGCACTGTGGACTCAAACAATGTTGGATCAGGACCAAACTTGGCAAGAATACTCAATATGCCCAAATGTGGACACGGATGGAGTTTGGGAAAATAGACCTTGACATTTGGGAGTTACAGTTTCTGGGATTTATAGTTAACACACAAACAAAGAGCATCCTGAACTCTTGCAACAATGAAATTGAACCAAACTTAGCATATTGAACTCTCATTACCAACAGAAAGTACTGAAAGGGTTTGCTTGGGAATTGACCTTGAGTTTGGAAGTTGTAGTTCACCTACACCCAAAGAGCACTGTGGACTGAAATAATGATGTATCTGGACCACACTTGAAATGAATACTCAATATGCCCAATGTGAATGCAGATGGAGTTCATGGGAATTAGACCTTGCCATTTGGGAGTTGTAGTTGCTGGGATTTATAGTTCCCCTACAATCAAAGAGCATTCTGAACCCCACCAATGATAGAACTGGGCCAAACTTCCCACACAGAACCCCCAGGTGGCTACCTTCCTCAATGGCTCTCTCCCTCTTCCACACCAGAAGGGAAGGCACTCACTCGGTCCGTGGTTGTCTGCTTTCCTTCCTTCTTTCCTGCGGTTCGAAAGAAGAAGCCGGTGGGCCTGCCTCGGACTGTGCTCCTCACTTCCGTTTCCCTTCTCCACCCTCCTTCGATTGGAGGCTGGCTGGGAAAACGGCCGAAGGAGGTGGCACCCCGGCCCCGTCTTCTTCGCTGCTGCCACCGGGTCCTTCCTCCTCCTCCCCCAAGCAGCAGCAGGAGTTCGGCGGAAGGGGAAAGAGAGGTTTTCCTGCAGCACACCAGGTGATCGCTCACAGCACACTAGTGTGCCACGGAACAGCGGTTGGGAAACATTGATCTACAAGAATACTCTTCTGGGTCTCATCACTAAGGGGAGGGCATGCCACATATTTTATCTGCCTTTAAGGAAATAGCTTTTTAAGATATTTTTTTTATTTTTAAGACACACATATAGATTATTTTCCATATGTATATGATAAAAAGAAGAAAAATAAACAAGCAATAAAAGGAGAAAAATAACAAAGAAAAAACCACAGAGTATGAAACACATACTCAAAAATATATACATTTTGACTTCCATTTGTTTCATGGTATGAAGTCTTTCAATGTTCTTGTATCCTCAGTTTTACTTCAGTGAAATGTGAATATTTCCAAAGTGGTATATCCCCTTCCCTTCATATGTGCAAGCTTTTCTATAAGAGAAATTAAATAAAGAATTGATTATTTTTAGTGGAACAGACAAACATGCACACATTGAAATTTTCTTGTGAATTCATTTTCAGTTTTGGGAAAACATAATATATATTTCCATATATCTTATATATGGATAAGAAACAGATATACTCAGTTTTCGTCTCCCAGATTTTGGTGGGGGTCCAGATTCTTTCTTCAGGAGCCTCCCAATTTTGGCAGACCAGAAATCCATTCCACTGTTATTGGGGGGGGGGGGAGCTTCCCAGACTTCCCTTCCCATCATTTTAGGCATTCTTTGTCCTTATATTTATTTATTTTATTATTTATTTATTTATTGGACTTATACACCGCCACTCCCGGAGGCTCGGGGCGGTTTACAACAGGAACATAAGAATACAAACAGATAAAAACAAGAGTAAAAACGCAAGCAATTTTTTTAAAATCCAGATCTAAATATTCTTCATTTAGATCTGGATTAAAAGCATCAGAGTTACAAAGATACCACTCTTTCTGTGACCCTTTTCCTTCTGTCTGTAGAGGAGACATGGGTTTAATACTTTGTTAAAGCTGTTCCTACTCTAGATGAGACAGGAGCTGCAGGTGTGTGCACCTCATAGTTCTCTCCCTGCAGGAAGCAGTTTTCCAAGGCATTTAAGGGGGCTTCCCATTTGCCAGGGAAGGAAGAGGAATCCACCTGGAGGTATCCTACCCTGGACTTCCTTTTAAAAAAACACCTCCCTTCTTTTGATTTGGAGGCTCTGGAAAGGAGAACTGGTGATGCCTTAGAACAGTGTTTCCCAACCTTTTTTGAGCCGCGGCACACTTTTAACATTAAAAAAATCCGGAAGCGCACCACCAACCAAAATGACACAAAATGACACTCTAACACAGTAAAGAATGACTGGGGGTTCGTGGCTTGCTGGAAACAGCTGCTGGGAGTGCCGAAGCCGGGGAGGGGGCGGAGCCAGGCCGCACCATGCCCCGCCCCTCCCCCCAGCTTCAGCTCTCATAAAGGCCGCACCATGCCCCTCCCCCTCCCCCCAGCTTCAGCTCTCCTACAGAGGAGGAGCATGAGCAGTGGACGGGCTTCAGTGGGCGGGGCTTCTCCTCCACGCGGCTTCAGCGAGCGAGGGGCAAGAGTCATGGTGGGAGGCTGGCTGGGGAAACAGCCGAAGGAGGCGGAGCCCCGGTCCCTTCTTTTTCTTCACCACTGCCCGGCTCTTCCTCCTCCCCCAAGCAGCAGGAGTTCGGCAGGAGGGGGGAGGAAGGGGGGCAGAGAGCTTTTCTCGCAGCACAGCAGGAGGTCCGTCACGGCACACTAGTGTGCCACGGCACACTGGTTGAGAAAGACTGCCTTAGAATGCCTTTTTCCTCTTGACACTTCTTTCTCCTTTCTGCTTCCAAATCAAGAGAGAAGGGAAAACTTAAGAAACCCTGCCTCCTGGGATCCTTTCCCTTCTGAGCTTTGAGATGACCTCGGTTTATTGCTTTGCTAAAGCTGTTTCTACTCTAGAGAAGACAGGAGCTGCAGGTGTGCGCCACTCTCTCCCTGCAGGAAGCAGTTTTCGAAGCCATTTTAAAGGGGCGTTCCATTTCCCTGGGAAGGAAGCCTGGGATTGACCTGGAGGTACCCTACCCTGGGCTTCCTTTTAAAAAGCCCTCCCTTCTCTCTTGATTTGGAGGCTCCAGAAAGGAGAACTGGCAGCTTACTCCCTTGCGCTTCAATCTCCTTTCTGCTTCCAAATAAAAAGAGAAGGGAGGGCTTAAGAAACCTCACTTCCTGGGATTCTTTCCCTTCTAAAGGCTGCCTCCCTCTCTGCACTCCACATGCAACCAAAAGGAATCAAAAGCAGGCAGTTTTCAACAGCCACTGTTCTGTTTTGGCCAGTAAAAATTGGCTGCAGAGCCCATGCCGTTATGGACTTTCAAACAAGCTGAACAAGCCAAAGGCAAACATCCAAAATTAATACATGCACAATCCTAATACACAGCACTAAATCTAGCCTGCCATATCTTTGAAACTAACCTTCTCTTTCTTTCTGCTTGTTTAGGAAGGCAGACATACTAAACATACCAGTTTGCTGTCACACTCTGCTATGTATTGTTACCGGGCTTTGTTCATCATAGAAAATCACACATTGTAGTTCTACGTTAAAGATCTATTGAACATCAACAGAATTATTTCTCAGTAGAATGTAACAGTCCTATCATTAAATGGTGATTGGCAAACCCCCTGCTGGTACAATTTCCTATGAAACTAACTGGATCTGCATATAAATAATATTGACTACCATTCTGTGTTTTAGTTACGGATTTGTAATCTAGCGTTACAGATATGTACTGCTCCATATTCAGTAAGATTACATAGCTTTGCTGTAAGAGTTGGTATATGCCACACTAGCCCACTTTAACAGGTAGCAATCACATCAGATGGAGTTGTGTTAAGCTGCTGGTTGGGCTATACAGTAGATGGCAATTCCAGCTTCCTCCCACCAGTGAATGAAGTTGCAAGAAAATGAAACAAAGACTCCTATCACAATTCCTAATTGGCTACATCCTCCTCCTAGTACTCTGATTTTCAGTATAGTACCACTTATTTACCCTATAGCTGACTGTTACGGTGAGCTTGGAAGTATCAGGCCAGGAGATATTGCTTAGTGTCATTAACATGACTAAGCAGCTAATGTAGAATATAATTGATTACATCTAATGATTTCTAATGATCCTTGTGGACTTCCTGCTGCTGATACAATGGGTTGGATGCAGTTTTAGTCATAACGTCAATGGGAGTTAAAGAAGTCATAACTTAGTCCCCTTGGTTTTAATGGATTTATTTTACATGTGACACTGACTAAAGATGCATCCACATTGTAAAATTAATGCAACTTGTGAGCACTAGGGAGAAAGCCTTTTTCTCTGTGGCCCCCCGCCTCTGGAATTTCCTCCCGGGAGAGATTAGGAATGCCCCCTCATTGGAATCTTTCAGAAAACAACTGAAAACCTGGTTCTTCCACCTGGCCTTCGGAGATTAAGCTCCCCAAATACCCCCGTTTCTGTGAGACCTTTTTCCCCTATGTGACCCTTTTTGTTTGACACTACTCCATTCATCTCCCCCGAGTTTTTCATTATCCTATATGCCCATGTGGCCCGCCCTGTCGGTTCTGTTTTTAGATTCACCTGTACTGTTGTGTTTTCACAGATGTATTTTATTGTGTTTATTGTTTTTATTATGTTTATTGTTCTTCTATGTTGTTTATATTTTATGATGTGTTGTTCGGGCACAGCCCCATGTGAGCCGATCCGGGTCCCCTCCGGGGAGATGGATGCAGGTTAGAAGTAAAGTTTTATTATTATTATTAATTTAATTCCCATGGTTTGATATTGTTAATCTCTGGGAGCTGTAGTACAAGAAAAAGCTAAAGTCCTACAATGCCCTGGATGCCATAGCACTCAGACATGGCAGTTAATATGGTCTCAAACTGCATTAATTCTACAGTTTGGATCCAATCCAGGATTTTCAAATTCAATCCTAATGCAAGCATGCATGATTTTTTTTTAAAAAAATAGCTGATCCTGAGAAGTATTTCTGGTGACTCAGTATACCAATGAAAAATTCTACCATCTTCTAATTAACTCCAAATTGCAGAAAGTAATACATGGCTTTAAGCTAATAAATAAATTTTGCCAAGAATGTGTACGCATTTAATTAGCAGCTGATAAAAAGTGATTTAGTAAGGACATTATACCTTACCAAAATATCAGTTTGCATTTTTAGCATTAAGCTGTTATCTAATATCTTGTCATTCTGCTTTTCGGAGAGAGGAATTAGAGGCATGTCATCTCCACAGTTCTGACTTCAGTTCTCAGGGCAGAGATTTTTCTCCCACTTCGCACTGCCTGTTTCTGTTAAGGTTTTCATTAGCAAAGAATGAGTAATGAAAGATCAAAAGCGTAGCTATGCCTTCACATGTACAATTGCTTTTCCCCAATGCTGCCCTATGTTTCTTTCTTAATGCTCTCAAGACATGTATCTCCTATGACACACCTCACTATTTGTCGTAATGTTCTCTTTTTCTCAAGGTGAAAGATTATGTTTCCTGACCTCGGTACCTTGTCTCCCTACAGGTATATGTATCAGAGGAGAACTTGTACTCCATGTATAACACATGAAGGGTAGTGTTCCACAAATCTGTGTTTCAGCCAGTTGACTGATTTCTGTGCAATGAATAAAAAGCCTTTTCATTTTACATAATATATTCAGGTTTTTTCCATGTTCCTTCAAACATATAAAAACCTGGGGGACAGCATCTTCTAATAAGATATGGCTATTACCTGTGATATTTTGTGTTCTAATTATTTCTGGAACTAATAACCTAAAACTGGATGGCTGGTAGTGGCAGAGGGGTGGAGCAAATGTCCAAAACAGATTGCTTAGAGCAGGGGTCTTCAAATATTTTAAGCAGAGGTTCCTCTGACTGTTGTGGGCTGGACTATGGCTTGAAGAAAAAAATGATTGAATTCCTGTGCATGCTGCACATATCTTACTTGTAGTGTAATGAAGCACAAAATAAAATACCATATTTTAAATGAAAAACAACTTTAATCAACATTAACTTACCAGTATTTCAGTGGGAAGTGTGGCTCTGCTTTAGGCTAATGGGATAGAGAAATTACCAGCTTGCGTGTCCAAATGTATCTCCCGCTACGTTCTGGCTTGTAGTTTAAGATCTACCATTGAGGCCCTGCTCTCGGTCTTACCAGCCTTGCAAACACGTCTGTTGGGGACGAGGGACAGGGCCTTCTCGGTGGTGATCCTCCTCTAGTGGAATTCGCTCTCCAGCGAGATTAGATCGACATCCTCCTTCCTTTCCTTTAGGAAAAAGCTGAAATTGTGGTTTTGGAACCAGGCTTTTGGCTAGCAGGCACAATGGCACTTGGGACACTGAACTGGACCATATGATTGTTATGCTTATTAGTTTCAAGACCAAGTTTTTTATGTCGAAGGTTCTTGAACTGTGACCACAATATGATCTACTGGGCAAAGTGCCAGGTCTTTCACAACCTGTTGGCTCTCAGCTGGGCCTGGCTGAGTTCATCATTGTTGAATGCCCGGGAAAATGTGGTCTACATAGATATGCTATGTTGCCACTTCTTTTTGAAGAATGCAAGGGACCACCCCCAGATATCCCTTTTCATTTCTTGTTCATCAGGGTGGCAATGATATGGGAAAGGCACAGAGTCTCCAAGTGCAATATGATTTCCGTTAGATCCAAAAGAGATTGCCAGGGGTTTACATCATCTGGTCAGCTGTGCTGCCATGTTTGGTGTGGAGGGGCAAAGACGACCCTCATGTGATAGAGGGAGCTAGACACAAAGTAAATAGGGAACTGAGAAAGGGTGTAAACAAGTTATTGGACCAGTACCTCTCTGATCCAGATAGTGTTTTTTCAAAAGCCAGAGCTTCACAGATCAGGCAGTGTACATTTGTCTGTGCAAGGGAATAACATACTCCTAACAGATTTCAAAAGGGATTTAGAGGATATGTTGAAAGGTTTGATGGGTGAAAAACACTGAGTCTTTCTGTGGCAGGAAGTGGAGGGAGAACATGAATCAGTGTGCACCTTGGCACTCCCTTTTGCGGTAAATGGGGACTTTTGAGACAGCCTCTATTGATTCTGGGGCTTAAGGGGTTCCCCAAAAATCCACTTTGGGGTTTAGCTGGAGGGCCTGGCTTACCTCTCTCCTATTGGGTTTTGGGGCTCAGCAGGGAGGGCCCCTGGAATGGCCTTCCAATAATGACTAGCTGGGGAAGCAAACCATCTCTGTAGAGTGCCCCTGAGGTCGGGTGCTTTGCCCAGAGGTTGGCTTGGCAGGTAGTCAATGAATGATACCTGGTCTTACACCACTGCCCATGTCACAGTGCTCCCCCCATCAAAGTTACTTACCGTGTTTCCCCGATAGTAAGACACCCCCGATTGTAAGACGTATCAGGGGTTTCAGGGGGGTCGGCTAATATAAGCCGTACCCCGAAAGTAAGACGTACCCCGCCACCATGCCCACACCGCCGTTGCCACGCCCATGCCGCCCACGCCACCGCTGCCACGCCACCACCACGCCACCGCCGCAACCGGCCCCATCAGCCGTGGCACACCTCCGCGCACGCACCTTTCTGCACGTGCCTCCCTGCGCCGCCCGAACGTCCGCACGCGCACGCGCACTCGCTCCCAAGCACGCCTGCCGCTTTGGAGCCAGCGTGCATGCGTGCAGGTTTTTGGCATGCGCGCTGGCTCCAAAGCGGAAGGCGCTTGGGGAGCGACTGCGCGCGGCGTGGGTGTTCACGCCGGCAGCGCAGGGAGGCACGTGCAGAAAGGTGCGCCACGGAGGTGTGCTGCGGCCGATGGGGCCGGTTGCGGCGGCGGCGGTGTGGCGCCGGCAGCGGCATGGGCGTGGCAGTGGTGGCGTGGCAGTGGCTTCTGCGCATGTGCGGCGGGCGGCGCAGGGCAGTGCGGTGGCGGTGGGGGCGCGGAGTCGCCGCTGTGGCGCCTCTCCCAGCCGGTGGTGCCCCTCCCAGCCGGAATATAAGACATACCCCGAAAGTAAGACATAGTGGGGCTTTTGGGGATAAAAAGAAAGTAAGACACTGTCTTACTTTCGGGGAAACACGGTAGTTACATTTACCAGGTTTAAATAGGTCAATAGATTGCCCTTTATTTCTCCATACCTTTGTGTCTGGTCCCTATATTTCACAGTGGGGATTCAACCACTCTTGCTTTGGTCAAACTTGAATTATGTGATCTTCCTTCCTGTAAACTATGAAAATATTGCCTTTTTCTAATCCTAGCAGGTCCCATAATAACAATTCATTGGTTTGAACAAGAAGAAAACTATTTTAGAAATATGCAAATATTTGTCTCTGTCATTATCTCTGTGAAAGGTAGTTTTGTTAACCACCATGGCTGTATTTGTGTTTTCAATCAAATATCTGGAAAGCAGTACAAAAACCAAGAGGTAATCTTTGGATTTATAGAGTAATGAGATTTTACTAATGATCTTCTTTTTTAGATAACTAAAATAAAACAACAACAACCACTCTCCTTTTCAAAGATCCTACATGGGTTATTCACAGGTTATACTGTTAGAGATATGGAAAATAGCACAGTGCAGATTCCCACAAGAAAATCACAAGGAATAAAACTCTGTAATTCTGGATAAACAGATGGTAGATATCTGCTCAGTGAACAATGACAAGACTGGATGATTCGTTGGCCTGGTAACTGATTTGTAGATGATATCCCGAAAAGAAGGTGGAGGGATTGAAGTGCGTGGGAGACAGCACCTCATATAATAAACACATTTGAGTTCACCTCAGCAGATCAGCAAAAGAATGACCTTTGTTTTTCATCTTTTCCTTCCACCAATCATATGCTTTTGGCACAAGCTAAAAATAAGCTACATAAAAAAAGAGAGGAGAGGGTGATATTTTGGTACAGCTTCAGATCCAGCAATAACAGCAGCTGTAACCAAGAAAAAAGAAGAGAAAGAGAGAAATGATAATTAAAATTTGGTTTTGGAGTCAGTTGGCAGTTTGAAATCTCTGCTCATTTCCATACTGCCAAACCACTTCTGTGTATCTCCAAAAACATGAAAAGTCTCAACTCATTTTTAATTTTTCTTTTGCCTATGGATAGACCGCAAACATTCTCAAGAAGAGCATTTCATTAACAAAGTCACAAATTTCATCTCCATGCATCAGTTAGAGACACCAAGCTCTTACAAGGAGTAGTATCATTTGCACATTTGCAGAAAGTCCTTCAGGGAAGTGAGGATGAATGAGTGTTTAAATGTGAAATAGAAAGCTATGTCGGAGAGCTAGATTTTCAATAATATCACTACGTTGTTTCATTAACTTCCAGCTGAGCATTTCTTTTTTTTTACTAGGGTTCTATCAAAGAGCCACTTTAATAACAAAGGTGGAAATGTTGTCCTTTCTTGTCTCAGTTTTGTTAGATGCAAGGAGATATCATATCGGGATGCTTTCTAGAGCTCAGCTACCCATCAACATCTGAGAGATCATGCAGTCCAATTTGAGTCTGTGGGTTTTTTGGCTTGGAAAAATAACAAGATCTAGAGCAGTGGTTCCCAAAGTGGGTGGTACCACCCCCTGGTGGGCGGTGGGGCAATCTAGGGGGGTGCTGGGAGGCTCAGGAGAATTTGGGGGGCACTGAACCCTTGTAAGGGGGTGGTGGGGGCAGTGGCGTGAGCCAGGTGACAGGCTACCATCCATCTCTGTGTGTGTCTCTCTCTCTTGCTCCCTCTGCCTCCTGCTCACCAAGCCTCCTCTCACCAATAATAATAATAATAATAATAATAATACCTTTGGGGTTCCCTTCCAACTAGTTGAGTCTTATAACAATAATAATAATGTCCTTCAACATATTTAGTAGAATCAATTTATTAACAAAAAAAGGAACCGATTGCAAAATAGTCAATCGCGATGATTTGAGATTATAGAGCCAAGGATTACTAGATTGGTAGCAGCATACCAGGTTCATCCTTCTCATTAAGATGATTTTGAATGTTTTAACTTTTTTTGTATTACCTTTCTATTCTAAGTTCAATAAATAGTTTCATAATTTCAAACTTCAATGTTTCTAATTTACAACTTTATTATAATTTACGAAAAAGGTAGAAATATTAATACATATATCTTTGTTTAATTGCTATTTTTAAAAAAATTAAAAATAATTTCTAGGGGGGTGAGATTAAAAAAAATTCTGGAAAGGGGGCGGTAGGCCAAAAAAAAATTGGGAACCACTGATCTAGAGCTAGAAATTATAACATCCCAAGTGACATTGCGCTGTAACATGTTGTGGGGCATAGGGATGCCAATATTCCATTTGAAAATAATATAAAGAATTGCATCACGTCTTTAACTTGCATTTTTCTTGTTACTCAGGTGAGAAGATTATAGACAAGGGCAGTGTGTGGTTTCTATGTTAGGAAGTGGTAAATCCAGATTTTAATTTAAACTTTAAAGGAACTATCTAAGGATGGAATCCCTTTTCAGGATAGGGCTCAATATCTTGGTTTAAACTAAACCAAGTTTAAAGTTTGAATTAAAGCTTACTAAACTTTATTAGCATGGTTTGCTGCCTCTGTTATTCAGGAGCAAAAAAGGCACCCTTTTCACTCTTGGCATGAATAACCTAGGTATGTTAAAGTGAAAAACTCTTATCTTTTCAGACTCTGCATGATCTCCAGATCATATAAACTACATAGCTAAGAATAACCTCAATGTAGTCATCTATTTGGATTTGACATGGTGAAGTGGATCTCCAACATGTTAATATAGATGGTCCATAGAAGGGGATTTGAAGGCCATTGAATGGAAGATTGGGCCACTTTCTTTGACATACCACTATAATAATTTGGTGGTCTGAACTCTATGTGGATGATGGAATGCATTTATTAAAACTGGGTAACATTTTGTTCCTGGAGTACCCTATTGTCTATCCTGGCGAGGAAAACAAACTAAGAATAGGGGATGGGGGGGGCAGAGAGAGGGATAAAGTACATGGCCTACAAGTGAGGCGAGTTTCAAGCTGATAGACAGCAAAACAAGCCTCTAAAGTTTCCCTATTGGTGTCAATGGACCAAATGTCACTGGCACAAAAATGGAAACTGCTTCCCAAAGTCAGGAAGTTCCCAAAAATGAAATGGTAGGCAGTAGGGGTGGATATCTCCAATTTAAATACTTTGAAATCCATTAATAATTCATATTTGAAATTATTTTGACCCTATATCGACCCTTGGTGTCCAACCAGGAAGTGAAGTTTCAAAACCGAACCTGGGGTAGCCATTTTTCTAAAGGTCACGTTATTAGGTCGTATTTTCCCCTCTCAGTTCTCAACTCGCAAGAGGAGACTGGAGGCAGCAGCACCCTCCCTTCTCCTCTCGCCAGCTCAGAGCTTCTTATAACAGGAATATCAATCTCCTCAAAAATTGCTTCTCAGGGTCACTTACACACATCATACCCCTGCAGTTCTGGCTGCTTGGAAGCAGGAGCAAAAGCGGGCAAAACCTTCTCCCAAGCACAAGCCGCAGACCTGACCAATCGATGCCTGAAAAATGGATCCAATCACGGATCCATTTTTTGGGCATCGATTGGTCGGGTCTGTGGCTGTTTTTTGGGAAAAGGTTTCCCGCATTTGCGCCTGCTTCCGAGCACCCAGAACTGCAGGAGTATGATGTGTGAAAGTGACCCTGAGAAGCAATTTTTTAGGAGATTGATATTCCTGTTATAAGAAGCTCATACTGTATCTGTGAATTTTATTTGCATTAATTGATTATTTGTTGATATAGCTTGAGACTACCATGTTGTTAGTGGGCTTTAGGACTGATTCAGGCTGAGTGAGTGCATGCATGCATACCTGTACCCATACTGCCAGCTAACTCAGTAACTTAGTGCATGCTTGGTGCATTGCCTCCTGTGTTTTGTAGGAGTGGATGTGAGCCATCCACCCCTCCCTTCCTTTCCTCGCCAGATCAGATGCCATCTCTGGTTATATCTGCATGGCATCTGATATGGCAAGGGAAGATAGGGAGGGGTGGATGACAAGCCAGCTGCCATAAAGAGTAATAATGAAAATTCGTTATTAATTACGTTTCAATCATGAAATTTTTTTAAAAAAAATTGTAATAATTTCTATAACGACCCAGCAATGGAAATCCCCCCCCCCCCCTCACGAGTTTAGAATCATTTTTTAAATGGATCAACCACCCCTAGTAGGCAGCTAAAAATTGGGCACTGAAAATGATATGGGTTTTTACAAATTGCACACCCTAATTAAACATAAGATGCAAGTTTAAGATTTTGGATTAAAACTGGCTGGGTTTTGATGAATATCTTTGCTCCCTTTGCTGAACAGTGGAGTCGGGAACATCTTGGGTCTGCCTTTCAGCAAATGGCCAGAGGAGGAGCAATTGAGCTATTGAGAAGTTTAGAGGTTCCACCCAGGGAAAAGCTGGGGAGAAAGTAAAAGGTGAAACCTGCTTCAACTGATCCCACAATAGGCTGATTCCCCCATCTTCAATGTATTTTAAATAGATTTTAGGTTTAATAAAGTGGCCTTTGTTCAAACCGGTTTTTTTATCTCTGGTCTCATTATTGCATGGCTGGTCAGCAAAAAACAAAACAAAATAAGAACACAATCTTGCAGTGTTGTCACTGTCACAATTGGGAAATAGTCCAAGATTGTAACTTTACACAATATTATTTGTTTCCATCCTAAAAACAGAAAAATAGGGAAGTTTGGAAGATCATTACCCCAAATGTAATTGAAATGAAAATTTCAGCCATCTCTACTTGCAAATAAAAAACAGTTGATGATCTCCCCCACATTTCTTGTTCTGCAGCCATATCATGCTAATGATACTATGAGGAAGTCTGCCAAAAAGTCAAGCAATATAGAATAAAAAGGATGTCATACATACACATTAAACATGTTGAAAAATTTAGGGACTATAGAGTTATTAGTAGTCATCACCAAATGATTGAAAGAAGCAGAAGGATTAAAAAGATTCAATTATTTACAGTATCTTATGCTTAAATGGTTTCCTGTGTTTACATTTAAACATGATACACAAACGGAACAAACTGATCAAAGAGTAGTTTTTGCTATTCTTACAAGTAGGGCTGAGAAAGATAAATGACTTATTTAAATTAATATGTCATTTTCTCCTCTTTAAATTTGCATGTTTTGTGTTTGAATTTAACCACTATTGATCCTAATTACACTGTAGGGGGCATTTATTTCGACTTTAGAAAACCTTGACAAAAATATGTGCTCCCTGTGCCATTCTCATGCTGAAAAAGAAAAATGGCAGGGGAGTTGACAAACATCTAATAGGTTGTCTCAACTCTTTTTATCCGAAACACAAAATTTAGACCTGAATTCAGTTGTTAGTCCCAGTTAGATTTCTTCATCCAAATTAATGGAAGTTATCTAGATGTCTACCTATTAAGTTACCATTGATTCAATATGAATTTTATATATATACTGTGTGTGTGTGTGTGTGTGTGTGTGTGTGTATATATATATATATATATATATATATATACTGTGTGTGTATATGTATATGTATATGTATATATATATCCCTGTTCCTAGCTGAACTGCTGACCTAAAGGTTGGCAGTGAGCTCCTATCTGTCAGTCCCACCTTCCCTGGGTAATGTCTCTGCAGATGGCCAATTCTCTCACACCAGAAGTTTCTCAAGTAGCTTCTGACACAATACAAAAAAATTAAGAACAAACTTTAGACCTTAGGCCTTCATGCAGTGGTGGGATACATATGGCCATTCAAATTTTGTTGAATATCTCCTTTCAGCATTCCACATCATTTACTATGCTGACTTGGATTGCCAGAGGTTGCAACTCAGAAAACCTGAAAGGCCTCACAATTCCCATCCTTACCTTAGTGAGATCTATTCACATCCCTTGGGTTAAGGGGGGATTATACATAGTTGGCCCTCCATGTGCATGGATTCAACCATATAGAACCTGAGAATATCCCTCCTCTTATCCCCCCCCAAAAAAATAGGAGGAGGTAGAATCAGAGACGCTTTGATTCTACAATTTATATAAAGGATCACCAGCTTATAATTCTATAATTGGGGAGTTTGTTCCCAAAAGGTAAATCACTAAAATTTAAAAAAAAAATCAGTTAAAGATGGCAGCACATTGTTGGCTAGGTGTAGAATATTATGTACAGACCTAAACTGTCAAAATGTATCAAATCACTTTGCTTCAGGATTCAGAAAATTGTCTTTTATTGTAAAAGATTGCATATCCTCAGCATGTTTTTATCAATTCCTATAAAATGTGTTCAGATGAATTCATTACCTTTTGGAAAGAAGCTCCATAATGGTAAACCATGCTATGGAACCTTAAGGGAAAAGGCCTGGCATGATAATAGTAATTCCAACCTTTATGACCCAAAGTAATCTGTAGACACTTATATGGAAGTAAGCCACATGTGCTCAATGCGATGCCTATCTAGGAATGTACTGCATGTGGTGGAAAAAACACCAATAACATACCAGTTGAGAGCAAACCAGAAGTTTGGTAGTTTTCCCATTTTTCATTTCCTAATTCTCAGGCATATTTTTAAAATTATTTGAACTATTTAGCAATTTTGAGGAATGAAGAATAAATAAAGTTTACTTAGGAAATTCTAGATAGTAAGCATTTTCTGTTTGTGCAATAGTAACAAAATTAAAATTAGCTTGAAAAAAATCTTCACTAATTTTTGTTAAAAAGTAAAATACAAGACAAATTATTTTATTCCAATTTCATTTCTGTTTTATTTAGCTGCTTGCAGGTTTTAGGATCTGACAGGGGAAAGAAGGGAATGAATGTACAGTACCTACTAAATTCAATATGTCTATTTCAAAGATATTATGACTTTTCTATAGTCATTGGGAAACAGTAAACATTGAGATATGCCTGGTGATAATTGGTTGGATGCAGATTTCTCTTCTACTTTGGAGAATATTACTTTCAAATCCAGAAGAAACAAGAAACCAGTAAATGGTCCTTGAGAGAAGAATAGACAATGGAGCTGGATGATTGCCTTCTTCTTTCTACATCTCCCTGTGGCCTCTCATGCTATTCCAGAGGATACCATATGCTCTGGAATTGCCTTTTACTTGAAGCATAGAGGGAAGAATCAGCAAAAAGTTTCTTCATTACCACCCTCCAACGCTAGCAGAATGTCAATGCAACCAAGCCTAAATCCATCCAATCTATAAGCTTTCGACAGATAGTTCAGTGAATGTTAGTGTTTTGGTTGCTGACATTTCTTTCATTCCACAAGAGACATGTAATGAGCCATTCTTCGCTAAGATATGCAAAGGTTTCATTAATCAAAGTATACAAGGCTCGTTGCTTACCAATATTTGTTTGTTTTGGATAGTGTGGAAATATCCCGTATTTTATACCTCCAGGAATATGGTATGAGAATTTCATATGCTAAAAGCTCCTTTGATTAGGAAAAAAACAATCAAAGGTTTTGATAGTCTACATTGAGCAGTGGCAGAATCTCCTTCATATGACATTTTTCAAACAAGGATTAGGTGGACATTTCTCAGAAGTGCTTTCATTTCTCGGCATTACTTCGCGAATGAAGATTCAGGAAGGACTCATCCCACGCTTTTTACAAGCACGTTGATGACTAAAAAGGCCAATCTGAGATAGGCAAGTTCGGTTGCAGAAAGCACAGCAGAAAGTCTCCTTGAGTGATGTTGTTTCCAAGTTGCGGTTCTTTCTGCGTTGTCATTTCTCTTCGAGACCCATTCGGCGTGTCTTCTCAAAAGAGGCTGCAGCATTGTGGATAGTGTGCCTCCATGCCTCCTGATGTGAGGCCAGGGTGGACCATTGTTGGTGATCAATCTGGCCGAGCCTGAGATGTTGTTTCAGGGAGTCCTTATATCTCTTTTCCCCCCAAATTATAGAATTTGCCTCTCTTGCGCTGACCCGTGGCGAGTTCACCGTAGAGTAATATCTTTGGGAGGCGGTGATTCTTCATCCTAGAGATATGCCCTGCCCAGCACAACTGTGTTCTCAATAGCATGGCCTCAATGCTGGTGATCCCTGCTTGCTCAAGGACAGCAACATTCATCACATAGTCGGTCCAGTGTATATTTAGGATTGTGCGAAGACAGCGCTGATGAAAGCGTTTGAGGAGTCGTAGGTGTTGGCGATAGGTGACCCATGTTTCAGACTGTATTCCCATATATCAAGAGGGGTTTTCATCCCTTCTAATATGTGCTTCTATAGTTGTAAAGGTAGAGCAGGATTAAAAGAGAAGAGTCAAGAAAGGTCCATGATTTGTAGGTGAAAAGGACCATTTCAAAACTCTCAGATCTCTTTTTTAGATTATCTCTTTCGAAAATGATAATAGGAAAGACTGACACACTGAAACCTTGGAGGCCCTCAATGCTGGTCAAAGAAGGCAATGCTGAGCATGACCAATCACTCTAGCATTACGGAGTGCAACAATAATTTCAGATGGAAGATGGATTGCATCTGTGCTATGGACTACCTAAATTAGCTTGCTTAGATTGTCCAACATTTTCCCAACATATTTAAGAAATATTCAGTGGACAATCCGGTTAGCTTTTGTGTACTGAATGAGATGGAGCATCATGTAGGCTGCCTCAAAAAATAGGGAAAAAAGAATCTACTTATTATCAGTCAGCAACTCACAACTTTTTCCTCCAAATAAAGCTTCCAACACATTATAAGGATGTTATTTTGCATCCAAAAGATGTTGGTTTCATAAAGGAATGAGAAGGGAAGCATAGATGGGCTCACTTTTTATATTCGAGGGGAAAGTATTACATTTTCTTTTAGATCCAAAATTAGAGTTATATTTATTTCATAATAGACTGTATGAGGTCTTTTAAAAACCATACTTTGATTAAGAAGCTGAAGTGGCAGCTCTTATTATTTTCTTTCGTATTTGCCACCCAGCCTTTGATCCTTTTATATTCCAGTAATCCCATATCTTCAAATCCCTAAGAAATTCAACAGTAAAGAAAAAAAATTAAGCTGAACAAAAAAAATGCTAACGTTCTTTCTTCAAGAAACTAAGCTTTCATGATTAGACAAGAAGAAAAGTCTTGTATTTAAAAACATGGGAAATAAATGAGTATTATTACTAGAAGTGAGATTGAAATGAATTGTAGAAAAGATCTGGCTGCAGACCTTTATAATAATTTATGAAAGATAATATAGAGTTGTTCCTTCCCTGCAAATTATCAAAGCTGTAGTCCTATACAAGTTCCATCCCTGCTTGCGTTTTGCAGTTAGCTGAAGAAATATCTCAGCTATCAGACATTTTGAGGATAATGAGAAACTACTGGGTGGGATTTGGGGATGATAAACTTTTAACTGTAATTTTAATTTTATTTATTTAGTTGTATTTTAATTGTATTTTAACTTTTGTATTTATGACACAAATATTTATTTATTTTTAAAAATTATATTCATATTTATATGTTTTTGTCTTGTTTTTAAATTATATCATGTTGTGTCATGTTAGCTGCCTTGAGTCCCTATTGGGAGATAGCAGGATATAAATAAATAAATAAATAAATAAATAAAAAATAAATAAATATAGATTCATCTAGGAGTAAGTCCCATTGAACCCAATGAACTCAATATTCTCAACTTGCAAAGGTTTTCCTGAAGTTGACCATTGTTTTCAATGGGATAGCTTGATATGTCCAGACACCCTTTTTGTTCAAAGATGACTAAATGTAAGAGTATTCCCTTGTGTGTGTGTGTGTGTGACAGAGAGAGGTGCAATTCTTCACAAATTCTTTATTAAGCAATAAGTAATTTTCAAAACATTATTCACAATTTGGGATTTATCCTGTGCAAAATTCATGCGGAGAGAAATATTTATGCACTAATTTTGTGCTTTTTGCACACAAAAAAAAGAATTAGCAAAAAAAAAGCAAAAATGTATATATTTTTTGTCTTCCTGCACAGAAAATACTCTTGTGTATCTCTTTGATAACCCATCATGAAATAATAAGACAAGACACAAAAGTCTAAGTTAAACAAGATCCACTTTATTTGACCTATGGACTATTTAAATGTTTGTGCCTGTGGATGAGCAAAATAAGGAAGAGAATCCAGATGCGCATCTAGCTGAGAATAGGTGTGAACTCATGACCATCTCTTCAGCCTTCCCTTGACACAAAGGGCAATATAATGCTATTGATTGCTCACCTCAGCAATCTGTTTATTGAAAGGCAAACCTAGAAAATCCCTAGCTCAGATTTTAGTTTAAAAAACAAGTCCCAGAAACTAAAGAGACCAAACTATTGCAAGGTATATTCAGAACTCTTATAGTCTCCCCATCCTCTAATACAGTGATTCTCAATCTGTAGATCCCTAGATATTTTGGCCTACTACTTCCAGAAATCCCAGCCAGTTTACCAGCTGTGTTAGGATTTCTGGGAGTTGAAGGCCAAAATATCTGGGGACCCACAGGTTGAGAACCACTGCCCTAATAGCTGTGAGTGACAATCTGTTTATTGAAATTACCCTTGGCTAATTATTAAACACTCACAGATGCTGCATGAAATAGGCAAAAAAATAGGAATTTTCTGTTGTGGAAATTGCTGAACAAGGAGGTATTACATACGGTTTTATGCAATGAATCCAAAAGCAAATAAGTAGGCATAAAAAGGATGGATAGATTTATGCATTTCTCCAAAACAATTCCAACCGGTTTAGGCTGCATAAAAATTGGATGGAATAATACCGAGAACTACATGAATAATGCCCTTGGTTTTTTCACCATCAGGAAGCCTGCAAGAGTTTTGCACATTTACAATTTTCTTTCCTGTTAATCTATTCTCCCACACCCAAATAAAATGAGGAAAGCAATCCTTTTTCTTACAACACAGTTCTAAATTGCACAAATTCACATAAGTCCTGGATTCTGCTCATCAAGGATTCCCAGCACTCAAAGCCACATCCCTCTCCCTATTTTTCATATATTTCTGAATATTCATTCCATACCTAGTGAAATCAGTACTCTTTTAGAAAGTCCTCCCTTTTTCCCTCCTATAATTATCTCCTATTATTCATGTTTGATCCTCTCTCAGTAAAATGTCTTTTTACTAAGTTCTAGAGAAATCTCAACTGTATTTTCTTTCATTGAGTCATTCCTTCATAAACAAAAATCTCATTTCCCAAAAGCAATAAGAAGTACTTCATGTGAAGAGCTAAGCTCCCAAAGTTGCCGCCAAAGGGATTGAATCCTTCATTTGTTATTTTTTTCAGGGGAAAGTAATATTTTTAAAAGAAGTTTGAGAATTTGTACCAATGAACAGTTCAGGATCACCCCGTAGACCTCTAAATAGGATCCACAGAGCCACAGTACCACCTACATTCATTTAACATCAGAAAAAAAGGTAGCTAAGACAACAACTTTTGTAGTCCCAAAAGACTGGATATTGAATGATGGTGTCATAAAAAATGAATCAAACAAACATACACAGACATGCGCATGCTTTGAAAAAAATCCCATGGCCATGTTGGTTAGAAGATTATGGGATACAAAGTACCATGTGTAACTTTTTCTACTTCTGCCCCATATGTGGAGTTTTTGGCAGATCCCTATCCCGCCCGGGTGGGTGTGGGCTCCGGCTTCCTACCCTGGACGGCGAGGTGTTATGCCCGTCGTCTCTAGTAAAGACCCTAGGGATCCAATTGGACCCACTGCTGACAATGGAGGCTCAGGTCTCGGCTGTCAGTAGATCTGCTTTTTCCCATCTGCGGCAGGCTAGGCGGCTGGCTCCCTACCTCAACAGGAGCGACCTAGCCACGGTATTCCAGGCCACGGTCATCTCGAGGTTAGACTACTGTAACTCCCTTTATATTGGTCTTCTTTTGTCGGTCATCTGGAAGCTTAAACTGGTGCAGAATGCGGCAGCAAGACTTGTGTCTGGAGCACCAGCCAGGGCTCACATCACTCCAACCCTGCAGCAGCTGCACTGGTTGCCAATTGAGCACCGGATCATCTTCAAAGTGTTGGTTCTGACCTTTAAGACCTTGTATGGTCTGGGGCCAGTGTACTTGAGGGACCGTCTGCTGCCATATGTTCCCCAAAGATCTCTTCGATCTGAGGATCATAACCTCTTACAGATCCCTTCCTTACGGTCTATCCATTTACCCTTGACAAGGCAGAGGCCTTCTCCATTGTTGCTCTGAGTCTATGGAACACCTTGCCACTTGAAGTCAGAGCCATTACTGAATTGCCGGCATTTCGGAAAGCCTGCAAAACAGTTATTTTCCGCCAGGCATTTAATGTCTAGTCATTCCTTGGTTATGGACTACTGTGGAATTTTCTGTTTTAATCAATTCACCTCTCATTTAATACAACCAATCACACACAATGGGAAAAGAAATATCACTACCCTCACTCCTGAGAGAGAATTTTTTGCCAGCAACTGCTACTGACTGGCTGGTTTGGTTTTTGTTGTTTTTTTTTTTACTGTCAGAGGTGGTCTTTCTCTCCCATGCATTCTTCTGGCTGCTGCTAGACCTCCAGTAAAAGGCATTAAAATTGAGTTGATCATCTCCCTTTCTGCACAGAACAACGGAACATGGAAATCTGGTCACTTGGGTGATTTTAGAATCATAATACATTTGCAGGGAGTCAGTTTCTGCTATAGAAAAAACAGAGATCTCATCCTTGACATTGTTCTTGGGACAAGAGGATGCATTTTGGAAGTTTTAGAATTGTGCATTGGCAGGCTGCAGGAAAAGCAGGGTCTGGCCTAAGGGGGAGAAAGGACATGGCAATATTTGTATGCTTGAGGATGAATGAAGGTGTATGAGTAATATGAATGCTGAGAAAAATGTAATTCTTCTTTGTCTGTTTGTTAACTAATGTAACTGTAGGTTGCTTGTGGATTCAACTAGGGTGATGTGGGGCACAGGACAACGGGTTCCCATACTGCCCACCAGATTTGCCCCGCTGCCCCACGAATGCAAGTCCTTAGTTTTCTGTGAACAGGACGAGGTCGGTTTTCTGTGAATGGGATGGTAGTGTACTAAGGAGGGGGGATTTTGCCATGGAAAAATCACTACTTGGTAACTTATATTCACTAGGCCTTGGAATTCATTAAGGTGTTATTAGAGGTGAGCCCTAATTCCCAGCAGGAGTTTGCTGGTGTTGAAGACCCATTGCCATCATTTACTAAATGACAAACAAATAAAGAAAGATTGTGCCAATACTCTCTCAGCATTACTTCGAGAACAAAGATTCAGGAAGGACTCATCCCATGCTTTTTACAAGCACGTTGATGACTAAAAAGCCAATCTGAGATAGGCAATTTCAGTTGCAGAAAGCACAGCAGAAAGTCTCCTTGGGTGATATTGTTTCCAAGTTGCGGTTCTTTCTGCGTTGTCATTTCTCTTTGAGACCCATTTGGCGTGTCTTCTCAAAAGAGGCTGCAGCATTGTGGATCGTGCGTTTCCATGCCTCCCGATGTGAGGCCAGGGTGGACCATTTTTGGTTATCAATCTGGCCAAGCCTGAGATGTTGTTTCAGGGAGTATCTCTTTTTGGGGGCGCCTCTCTTGCGCTGACCCACGGGGAGTTCACCATAGAGTAGTATCTTTGGGAGGCGGTGGTCCTCCATCCTAGAGACGTGCCCTGCCCAGCGCAACTGTGTTCTCAATAGCATGGCCAATAACAGCAGTTGTTATATAGGAGATGCTGACCTGTTCTGGAGATAATTAGTAGGGATGTGAGACCCATTTAAAAATGTTTCAAAGGTCATTAGAAAACTGGGGGCCACTGGCATTTTGTTTCTAAAGTGTTTCTAAGGTATGGTTAGTGAAAAATTAATTACTATAATAAGAGCAACACAATTTTGTTACTAGTTTATTATAGTATTTGCACATAGTTACTATAATTGCAGAAACTTCAGGGGCTCATTTCTCCTTTATTTTTAGAGTTATTGGGGTAAAAACACATTTACCACTCTTAGTCCATCAAAGTTCAGAATGTTTCACTTATCTGTGGATTTTTGGGAAATTTTAAACATTTTAATAAACAACATTTTTTAACAATAAAGAAAATTTATTCCTAGTTTGACAGTATTATTTCCAGTTTAAATGTGTAGCCCTTACTTTGAAAGTAGTGATTGTACACGGGGAACCTTGTTTTTGCACCAAAAACTTGGTTAAATGGGTGGATGATAATTGGTGGACTGGATAGCAAAATGTGCTATAACACTATATCCCTCATGCAAAGACAAAGTTTTTACAGTTTAATAAACGTTTGCCATGTTTAAACTGATAGAACCTATTAGGAAATGACATTTATAACCCAGGAACGAAAAACATAATTTATTGGAACTCTGGCTGACTATGGACGGGCAAATCTCTGTGATACTGAACAGTGTCCTGCATTCTGGGAAATGTAGTTTAGGGCAAGGCCTTTTGAATTCTCTGGCATAGGGCTCATACCTTCCTGAACTACATTTCCCAGAGTTCTGCGCTGTTTCCAGAAATCACTGCTCCCTTTTTTCCTCCCCCGCTCCTAATGACGAGAGGCCCACATATTGGATATTGCCTCATAAGTACAAATTTAATGAATTTGATCTGAATTATGAAGGCTAACAAAAAGAATGCACACCCCTAGTAATTAGGCATTTTATGTCTCTAGACAGCTGGCTATAAAATAGCCACTCTCTAGCAACTTTGTTGTTTTCAAACAACTTTTTCCGGTGACTGATAGTAATATTCAATTATCCTGACCTTGGGTTGGCTGTGATGGATGACTTTACCTCCCTGCAGACTTTGCTTGTCTGGACTGACTTGCCATAAAAGTTCTGGACCATCTTATTTCATGCTCAATTTCATTAGATAACCTGTGACTGACTCAGACTGAACTAGCTCTTGAACTCTTAGCTACCTGGTTTGTGGGTCATTTGTTGACTGGGACATAAAGCAGCCAGAAACGGATTGGATGAATGCCTAGAAGAGAAGTAAATGCCTCATTTTTAGATGTTATATCAGACTAAAAGAAGCTGTAGTAAGCTGGTTGCTTACTTACAAACTGACTGCAGCCTTCTCCAGCAGTTTTATTTAAAAGTAAAAAACCAATACTGTCATGCCAGCTGGTATTGTTTCTTGATATGTGAGATCTAAAATTGATTGTTACTATATCACAGCCTATACGGTTAGTAATCCATTTGTAGGCAACATTCATAGTGCTTGTTATGATTCTTAAAGCTCTACAGTATGTGGCATAGTTCCAGACTCCTTAAAATACTATATTTTTTGTATGAGCCTAACTGATCTGTAATGTATTCAGGTAGGACTTCCTCTCATCCCCATGTGGTTGATTAGGTAATAGAAAAGAGCAGCTCCCAGTGGCTGCTCCCAGATTATGGCGCTCCTATTCATAAATGGCCTACGACCTCATCAAAAGGGTTTAAAATTGGTGGCATATGCCAATATAGCTCAAGTCACCCATGGAGCCAACCGGCTCCCCTCAAATGACACTGGCAGGGCTCTGTGGGCGAGGTAAGATAGAGCCAGGACATGCTTCCACTGCAGAAACATGAAAAATTTCCTGTGTTGCCATAAAAAGCCATGGGGGGAAGCTGCACAATAGATGCTTCCTCCCACTGGATCCCCTTTACTGGAGCTGGGCAATGTGGGCATGGGTTCCCGGGTTTCTCACCCCCCCCCCTCCATGATTCAGAGCAATTCAGGCAGCTATGTGACAAGGTGTCGCACCCCAACGTAGACCTGAGGACACAGGCCCAACACAGGGTCACCGGTTATCACCTCTCTGCTCTTTCCGCTGGTAGATTAAGACAATTTTAGTTAGATCATTTTAATCATGTGGCAAAATAATATTCAAAGGGGTGTTCTGGTTTACTATGCTTTAAAAATGCACTTTACTACTTTAAGTACATTTGAAACTGTTTTAACTATGTCTGTTTAAAATAACTGATGTCTTTTTAAAGTTTTGTAATAGAACTTTTCAAGCTGAATTTTATTTAAACATTGTAAGCCATCTTGGGACTCTTGACAGGAGAAGCTGTGGTATAAAAGTAATAAATTAAATTAGATACAGAAATATTTTGACATATGAGTTAAATTTCTTCTTTGACCAAGCTTGCAACTTAATTTGCTCATACGTATAATCCGTTTTTATTGAAATGCATTGAAATGCTATTAACCTGTTCCACCACCCCCTCACCCACCACTCCAAAAAATCACACCAACTTTTAAAATTAAATTATTTATCTTCAAGACCAGAGAATATGCTGGTGGCATTAGAAGAGAGCACTCTACCCCCGTCTCCACCCTTGCCCAGGCTCCTCTCAGGATTGGCAAGCTGCTTTCAGCTTGCCAATCTTGAGAGGAGCCTGGACAAATGTCAGAAATCAGTAATCAAAAATCGGCATAGGTTGCATGGTGATGTTGAGCTACTGCTGCCGCCGCCAGTGTATCCTCCCTCCCCATTGCTCTCTCTTTCTCCTCCATCCCTCCTTACTTCCTCATTTTTCCCTCCTTTCCTTCCTTTTCTTCTCTCCATTCTGGCTCCATTCCTTTTCCTGCATGTGAGGAGGACTCCTGCATGCAAGGAGAGGGGCATGCACATGTGCTCAAATTTGGGGGGAAGGCTACATGTGCACATGCACTGGTTGCCTCCCTCTCATGCTCAAAATGATGGCAGAGGTGGTGGAAGATATTTAGACAGCTCCAGGGGGCTTTGTGAAGGCAGCTCAGGGAGCTAGTAATTCAGATTTTGGTTCATATTTCAAAACCAAAAACTGAAGGAGTGATGGCTCATATCTCAGAAAATTCATAAGTAGGAACGCTCATAAGTCAAGGTTCCAGCGTATGAGGAGCAGTCATACAAGTTAGTTTTCTCCCGTTACTTCTCTTTTATTACAACTTGACTGCTGCTGCTGTTACTATTATTAATACCCCAGCTTGACATAAAAGCATTGATGTACAATTTTAAATATACAAAATTGTGAACATTAAAACAGAATTAAACACAAACAGCATTTAAAATTTCACAATTAAAATCCATCAATTAAAATCCATCAAAACAGTTAAAACCCATAGCAACCCCTGACTAGATCTTAAAGACCTCTATCTTTGAACACCTGCCTGAATAAAAAGGTTTTAGCCTGCTGGCTAAAGGACATCAGGGAGGGGGCCATTATGGCTTTCCTGGGAAGAAGGGAGTTCAAGAGTTTTGGAACAGCCACCAAGAAGGTCCTCTCACTTATTCCTACCAACCGAGTTCGAGATGGAGGTGGGACCATGAGCTCTCAGGGTCCAAACAGGTTTTGTACAAGGCCTTATGGTCAACCACCCGATAGCCTTGACTTGAATGGTCTAGGGCAGGGGTGCTCAGAATGGTGATCGGGATCACCAAGGTGATCTTTGGGCTTCATCCTGGTGATCTTCAGGCCCCTGACCAGGTTTTTCGCAGTTTGTCCTCTTCACGCGCCCCTGCACGCTGCAAAGAAGTCCTCCGTCATTGCTCCTCCCTGCTCCCTGCTCGCGCGCCACCTTCAAAAGCTGCAGAGTCCAAGAGGCAGAAAGGGCCCCCTCTTTTGGATTCCTCCTCCTCCCTCCATCCTTCTCCAGCCACTCAGAGTTGTAGGAGACCAAAGGAGGCGGGCCTGGATGACGCGATGCATGGCTGGCCCCTTGCGCATGCGCAGAAGCGCCCATTCTGCCTCTCGGACTTCTCGTGAGCTCTTGGAGGCAGCACACATGCTGGCGGCATGGAAATAGCAATGACGGAGGAGGAGAAGAAGGACGCTTTGGGGTCATTTCCTTACCGCATCTCAAAGGTCGGTCTTTTTACTTTGGGGTGGGTGCTTGATTGTTCTGTGGCATGTCTCTTTGTTTATTTTTAATGTTTAAAAATGGCCTTTTAGCTCCAAAGCCTCTCTGCTTGCTTTGTTCCTTGAGAAATATATGTTGGGGAATATGGAAATGTGGGAGAAATGGGGTGGTTGGATGTATTTTTGCATGCCCCTTTGTTTACCTTGCTGAGTATTAAATGGCCTTGCAGTTCAAAAGCCTCTCTTCTTACTTTCTGGCTGATAATATGTGTGGTAATATGGCAGTGTGGGAGAAATGGGGTGGTTGGATGTATTTTTATGCTCTGTTTTATATTGTTGTTATTAAATTGAAATGTTGATGTTTTATAACTTCATTTTATGTAAACTGCCCCGAGCCTGCTGGAAGGAGCGGTACATAAAAATGAATAATAAATAAAAATAAATAAATAAATAAGAAAATAGTTATACGTTTTACATTTCTGGGTAGGTGATCTTTGGGACTTGGTTGTTTAATCAGTAGCTCCCATGCTGAAAAAGTGTGAGCACCCCTGGTCTAGGGTTTTAAAGGTAAGAAGCAGCACTTTGAATTGTGCCCAGTAACAGACTGGCAGCCAGTGGAGCTGCTGCAACAAGGGGCTTGTCCGCTCTCTGTAGTCAGCCTGTTTAAGAGATCTGAAGAATGTGAAATGCTGGTGATTATGAATTTGCTATATTTTAGCTGGTCCTAATAAAGATATCACCTCACTGTGAATTCCAGTGATTCTACAGAGAACTCACATTATATCACATAGATTGATAATACCACATAAGTAAGACCATACTTTTCTGTTGGTTGACATTAAATTATTCTAGGACATAGGTGCAGCCAACCATCTATATCTTTGAAAATCTTGCATTTCAAATTGAGCCGAACATTACTAATTTCTGACATCTGCCTGCTCCTAATGCTACATTAGCCATTGAAGAATGGCTATTGTCATCGTTGCAAAACAGTCCTAAAGAACCAGCTTGCAATAATTTGATACATATGATAATTTCTGAAAAGCCCCAGAGGAACTGCCCTTAGGCAATTCAATAGACAGATTGGGGACCTTTTTAGATATTTAGATATAGATATATACACTCACACAATAAAAAAAACACTGCAAGGAAAATGACAGCAGAGCTGTCAGCATGGAGGCGATAATTCAGTCGCTGTCTCAAACAGAAATGGGTCAGGCAAGAATAGAGAATAAGGGCAGTAAAGAAACCTGATTCATATCTGGTTAAAACAAAGTATCACTTAGCACCGCTGGAAATAGACTTTGATGTGAGATTACAAAAAAGTGCAAAAAGAGGTTGGAGCTTTGAAAGTTACCCTGCAGTTAGCAGTAATGGAGGGTGAAATAAGACACATCTGCATGGCTTTCTGCCCCTTGCATCAACCCCTGTAGTCACCTTGTTATGTCCTTAAAAGAAATAGGTTCATTACAATATCCAGGAGTTTAGAAAGCCATCTGTCTTCCTATCTTTCTACCTACTTAGCTTAGAATAAAATAAATACAAAAAACTATACTGTATATTTAAATGGTGGGTAGAGAACTAGAACAGCAAGTTGCTCACGAGAGACAATGGAAATGGCAAGCCATGACGAGTTTGCTATGTGAATAAAATGGGATGATCTCTTTATACAATATCACAAAACTTGTTCAATATTGACCAAGGTCCAACTCAGCATATTATCTTCTCTTGGCTTTTCTTCGCGAATGAAAATTCAGGAAGGACTCATCCCACACTTTCTACAAGCGCGTTGATGATGGAAGTTGGATGTGTCCTTCGAGCCTGTGCAATGGATTTTTCTGGTGGAGCACAGTGTGCACGGAACTGACCTCACCCTTTAGACCAAAGGTTCATCTGCCAGGGCCTAGCAAGTTGGGATGGTGGCAGTGAGGTCCTCAGGTTGAAGGTTTGGTTCGAGTTTCGTTCTCTTCGATGGTTTACCTTACAGGGTTAAACGAACACCATCTGCCCGGGTTTGAAATCAGAGTTTTCTTTCTCCTAAGATGGTTGCCAAAAGGCTAGAGAACCCATCCTGCCCTTTGATGCTCTTTGTCAGACCCTTCGGTTGTGACCTGGCTGGCATGGGAGGCCCTATCGGTGGCTATTATGCCACAGCTAGCATAGCTCACAACTTCATTAGGGTACGCAAGCCTCTCCCCCACAACAAGGGGGCGCCAACGAAGAGGTATATACACTCAGCAATATACTGTCTCTCTCGGCATTACTTCGCGAACGAAGATTCAGGAAGGACTCATCCCATGCTTTTTACAAGCGTGCTGATGACTAAAAAGGCCAATCTGAGATAGGCAAGTTCAGTTGCAGAAAGCACAGCAGAAAGTCTCCTTGGGTGATGTTGTTTCCAAGTTGCGGTTCTTTCTGCGTTGTCGTTTCTCTTCGAGACTCATTTGGCGTGTCTTCTCGAAAGAGGCCGCAGCATTGAGGATAGTGCGTCTCCATGCCTCCCGATGTGAGGCCAGGGTGGACCATTGTTGGTGATCAATCTGGCCGAGCCTGAGATGTTGTTTCAGGGAGTCCTTATATCTCTTTTTGGGGGCACCTCTCTTGCGCTGACCCGTGGCGAGTTCACCATAGAGTAGTATCTTTGGGACACTCAGCAATATACTGTACACACTAAACATATGCCAACTCGGCATATACACACTAAACATATATGTCCTCTATACCTATTATCCATCATCTAGCTGTTATAAGAAACACATGGATAAGGAGGAAAAACAAATTTGCATTTATGTGCCTTCAAGTGGTCTGCTGGTGACTCACAATGATTTTTTTGGTCAAGGAGTACTCTTTTATCAATGAGCTTATCAGTTTCCCCGGCTGAAATATAGTATATTGTGATTGTTAGCAATTTACCACCCAAATATTAACTGGGGTGGCCCTGCTTAGTTTTCCAGATTTGGCCAGATTTGGTGCCTTTAGAATATTTAAACTCTATGCTCATTTTTATATTTTCCACTTATCGTAGGAGCTCAAAGTGAGGTATAAAGAGATCAACCCATTTTATTCACATAGCAAACTCATCACGGCTTGCTATTTCCACTGTTTCTCATGAGCAACTTGCAGTGAGACAGACAAGAGCTGAACCTCTACCATAATTCCCTCTCACACAAGAGATCAGAGATTAGAAACGTGACCACCATCAATAGCAGTGTGCAGGATATAAGAACTGGGGACTTTCACTAGCTTTAAACAAGGATCATGAACATATTATAGTCATGAGTGTGTAACTCCAGATGACACATTGGTAACTACCATAGCAGATTCCAGATGTTATAATTTACAATAATATGGGAAATACTGAAATCAATTAAGTTGGATGTTCCTTTTAAATAAGCCTTTGCAAGAAAAATGCATATCCTAGTGTATATGTATAGCAGAGTTATTATTTTCTACAGGGAGAGGGAAGAAAAAAAAAAAGAAAAAACTTCAGGGTAAAAACAATAGCTTGTTTTACCGCAAAACTTTAGCAGTATTTAAATAATGCCTTATGGACAATCTAACTTCACTAATATGAAAAGAAGGTAGTAGTCTGAGAAAACAGTGACTCAAAAATCTATGTTTCTTATGTCAAAAATTTAAATCACAAGCCTTGTTAAGTTAAAAGCAAAATGTGCAGTCACCTCCCCCCCCCCCTTTTTAAGTCAATGTATTAATATAGCACATTTTAACATGTTATTTTAAAGCCCTGATATACCTTCTCACTAAGGAGATGGTGAAAGTTCTACATAGAAAATATATGGGAAAGGCATCTGAATGGAAGAGGGAGGAGTGTTAATAGATCAGCGAGCTATTAGCTGTGTTATCTGACAGGTGTTTGTTCTTTGCCCAGTTGGGGGTTATTTAGTCTTGAATCAGTGAGCCAGAAAGATTTTCCAAGCTTCTCAGGGAGACACATTCTTTACTATAGAATTGACAGTAAATGGGCTCCAGAGATACACAGGCCAGCATCTACAGCCTAGATGTGTATGATTCCTTTTCCCTTTATAAAACCCAGAAGAATTCTGATTAGGCACATAGAATTATATGCTGTTTGTTCCTTTATCCTACAACAATCCAGGCCATAATGTTACAGTCCAGGCTAGGTCAAGGGAAATCTTTTCCTAGCAATGAGACCATGCTTTTCATAATAGAAATCAATGGCCTTCCTGATGAGAATTAAATGTTACTGGAACAAACAAGTTCAGGTACTTGGCTATCCGGATGTTCTCTGTTGCTAATTGGCCAGCCAACATTCCTCTCCTCCTTAGTACTGACGTAGAAAGACAAAGAAAATAAAAAAATAATTTATTTATTTTTATTTATAGTTCAAACTTGCTATACCGCCACTTGCTCGGTTTTGACATAAAAAATACAGAGCATACAACAAGACAAACCTGTTGTTGAGGTTCTCACATCAACAATGGAGGAAGAGGAGAGAATGTAAAATTAGGAACTGAGGGCAGACACAAATTAGAGAATCCAGAGTCACATGTTTCAAGTAGGCTTGTTTGATTAAAAATGGTTCAAAACTTGTTTTGGATGTAGGGGACGCTGGTGGCTTGATTCGGAAGTCACTTCCTTTTTAAAAAAAAAATTGAACTTTCCAAAACTTCCGAATTGCTTTGTTAATGGTAGACACATATGCACAGTAGGAAAGAAACAGCACTGGCACTGGGGAAGCTTCTGGGGGTGTATGTACCAGTATGATCTCTGTGAGGGACAACAGCAGTGGCCTATGAGTAATTGGAAATGTTTCATCTTCCCAGTGATGTAAAATTGCTTCAATGGACTGTTGGACCACCAATAACCAGGGATGCCCTCATTAGCTTTGTTTGGTAAAGTGTCTGTTGCTGCCTTGCCTTTCACATTCATATGCTTGTAACTTCACAGAGAAATTTCTGCCTGAGTAATTCTCCTCACTGCTTTTCACATCAGATTATTTACCCATTGAGGTCTACATCAAAGATTGTAGTGTGTCCATTCATATTGGTATAACTAAAGCAATCAAAGGTGCACATGAACACATACACACACAGAAGATAGTTAGATTCATCAAAATTTCATCACGGTTTTCAGCATTTAACAGCCAAGCTAACTTCATTTCCATTTTCCGCTATTTTTTCACACCCACAAAGAAATTTGTAGTTTTTGTGTTTTTTGAAAAGGTACATCCAAATTGTGTTTGTGTACATTTTAGAAATTAGCAGTTTTATTTTTAGACTTTTAAAAATGGGTCCCTACAGTCATACACTGCAAGCTCAATGGAGTTTCAAGTTCTGACTATAAATTGTATTCGGTTCTGGATTCATGTTTGTGAGGCATATGAACTGGGCAAATCTATTAAAAATCCTTCACAGACCAAATGTTTCACACATCAGAAATTCATTATGTACTAAATATTATTTGACCAACTCTTTAACAGATTTGTGCATATTAGGAACTGATTCTTCTATTACAGATTTTTATGCTGTTTTTTTTTCTTTTTGGCTACGTCTTTCTTGAGAATTGCTTATAGAACTTTTTAAAGAAGACAGTTCAGGCTAAGTTGTTCGAACGTATATCCCCTTATGTCCCACCTCAAAATTTACGATCTTCTGGTGAGGCCCTGCTCTCGATCCCACCTTTGTCGCAAATACGGTTGGTGGGGACGAGGGACAGGGCCTTCTCGGGAGTGGCCCCTCACCTGTGGAACTTGCTCCCCAGCGAAATTAGATCAACCTCTTCCCTCCTTTCCTTTAGAAAAAAGCTAAAGACGTGGCTTTGGGACCAGGCGTTTGGGTGATGTGGAGCAGCGGATGGACAATTTGAGTATGATAGGGTTGTGTTGGCAGACTACGGATTGGTTTGGACAGTCTATGAATGTGGAACGAGGATTATGTGGGTATTTTGATATGTAACTGTTTTAATCTGCCTTGTAATTTTTGATATGTTGTTTTTTGTTTCTGTGCATGCCTTTGTTAGCTGCCCTGAGTCCCCCTTCGGGGGTAGAGAAGGGCGGGTTAGAAATGCAATAAATAAATAAATAAATTTTAGAAATGATAGTTCCAGTTACTACATATTGCTTCAGGTGTCCTTTATTAATAGATAATTACAGTTTACTCTCTTTATAAAGAGAGGGCACTTTACTATATGATTATTCTCAAAATGAAATGTGAGAGAAATAGGAACCAGCATTGTACTACTAAGGGCATCATGGCCTGTAAAGCAACACAAAATCTGTGGAGGGGAAAAAAACTTTAAATAGTGCCCTTCTTTTATTCTCAAACAATAATTGGTACATTGAAAAATGATTACAGTGTACATCCAGTGCCATTACAACTTCAGACTACCTTGCACAGTAAAATGATTAAGAAGGAAAAATGTGATCTACAGTAGTTTTGTACCATTGACCTTCTACCCATAGAGTGGTATTTGATGTCAAAAAATATTGACTGGCTAGCCATTGACTGAGCCAGAGTAATATAATCTTTGACCTAACACAGTCTGTTTATCTGACTCGGCAGTACAATTAGAACAACAGGTCTTGTAGTTTGGCTGTATGCCCTTTTCCTCCCTTTCTTCATCCAGATCCATGTACTTATTATCCCTATAATACCTATTTAAAAAGAGTCTTTTGTAAAAAAATAAAATAAAATAAAAAACTCAAATAAATCTGCATATAGAGAGAACAAGGCAACTGATAAAAAATTAACAATCATCAATATGATTCAGGCTGGGCCAAATCATACCGATTGCATGTGTCATCGTCCCCTTTTCTCCAGAGATGTTTTTCCCTGTCACAGAGAGAGAATTTTGAAGAAATTTATCAGGAGATGGGCAGGAAAGGACGGACCTTCCATTTCCCTTCTGAAGCATATAAGATTATTGATTTTAAATACTTTTTATGTTTACCTTTAAAGGATATGACATGATGTGGAATTGCAGTAGCACAGACTTTTCTATTTCCTTTAGTGCTTTCTGGTAGCTTTTTGTGTTAGAAGAATTGTGAATCCACTCTGGGTTTTCACCTAAGCTATTAAGTAACTATCCAGGGTCCTGAACTTATTTTGGGATTCAGCTAGGGTTGCCATATGTCCCTAATTCTAAGGGACGTCCCTTATTCTATGGGACGTCCCTTATTTTGGCCCTAAAATGTGTGTTCTGTTTTTTCAGGCCCTGTCCCTTATTATTGACTAACAGGACAGGACTGGGCGGGGTTGACCAGAGGAAGGCGCGCACTGCGATTTCCACGGCAATTCTTGCCCAGGGATTCCAACTCGCAGGGCAGGCTGACAGTCGTGCGCTTGTGAGTGTGTGCCTGCTTGCATCCCCATTGGAAGGAAGAGGAGATACAGGACTTTTTCAAAGTACAGTAGACTCAATTAACTGTTACCCAAGGGGAATGTTGGATCATGTTGGATAAAGATAGTTTCTGGTTGCTTGAGAGTTACTCTTAAAATAGGCCTAGCTGTGTATCCCAATACTATACAATGCTGTGTATCCCATACTACACTATACCATTAACTATTGACATAATAATAATGAAGATGTACTGTCTTATAAAATTTATTTTATTTTAATGTTTAGACAGTGCACTTTTAAAGTCAGCAAAGTCAAGTACTAAATACAGATGGAGAAAATAAGGTAGTTCTAATAATGTTTTTTCTGCATGACAAAACATTCATAAACATACCATGTACTGTTAAGAGGGTGTAAGTCAGTTTCTTTTGTGAATTTCAATCATTATCTTACTCTGTTAATAAAACTATTTATACCTAACTTTTGAGTTTCAAGTTTTTATTGAAGTGTCCCTTATTTTTGTGAAAAATCCCATAAATGTCCCTTATTTTTTATATCAAAAAGTGGCAACCCTATATTCAGCAGCATTATGAGAAGACATTTCAAAGTCTAACTAAAACCCAAAGGGTGTTAAGTACTCTAGTGGTGTGGATCACACCAGTCATTTTTTACTTCCAGAACAGATCCCCAATCCACTATCTTTTGGGAATTAATTACAACTAATCAAATCATATTGTCATAGAGGAGGATTACTCAGAATTGTTTGCCTTCTCACCATGAACTACTGAAAAGAAAAGGAGAGAAAAAAGTAGAAATGTTCGGCAAATTTTAATTTGCAGAAATCACCTGTAGCTGTAGTCCCGAACACACTTACTTTGAACCCATTAAATGTAATATTACACACGGAGACAACCATATAATTGCTGTATTTTCTCAATTCTAATGCTCACTCTGACTATATTACCTTCCCAAAATTAGGGTACACAGCTTCACATAATATAGTAAATACTTTTTGGGATATCAGGGTTTTGAAAACTGAGGTGCACATTAGATGAGATGGCGCATTAGACTTGATTAAATACTGGTATATTGTTACATATCCTTTCTATGCCATTCTTTAATCTTAAAGTCCTTCTCACACATGAGAAGAATAGAAGACTAGTTTTTAGGTTGCAAGTCAGGCTGTGTAGTCAACAACATAGCTCTAGCCTTCAAGAAAGGCAAAGTAGTCCCAATAGGAATAGGTAGAAAGAATGTATGTTGCCCTCCCCAAGAAATAGCAAGCCACTGAGATACTTGCCTTATCCAATCTAATTGAAGGGCCAGCACTTGCCAGGGTTGCTTTTGTACATTTCCTTCCCGTACTGCAGACGTTCCTTTAAAAGCAATCAATACAATGCTGAAGAACAGATATCCTAATGCCCCTGCAGGTTGAGACAACCATAAATCAGTTTAGTCCCAAAGACCTCAGATATTGAACTCAGGCAAAGGTTTGGACCAATTCAGATCCTTGGTGTACAGATTTAGCTATCAATAAATTATGAAAATATCTGCAAAGGAAAAACATGAACCATCAAGGACGTTAAGATCCTCCAGAGAGGCCCTGCTCTCGATCCCACCATCTGCGCAAGCGCGTCTGGTGGGAACAAGAGACAGGCCTTCTCTGTGGTGGCCCCTCGGCTATGGAACTCTCTCCCAAGTGAAGTTAGATCTGCTCCCTTCCTCTTGTCCTTCAGGAGGCTAGTGAAGACCTGGCTTTGGAACGAAGCTTTTCCAAGAGAAGGCTGAGATAGGTTATTGACCAAAGCGAATGGACACATTCAAAGCCTGGGTTGATCTGTTTTTAGTCGGTTATTGGCTTTTTTGTATTTTATTCTGTTATATTTTAACCTTTTGTTGCTGTTAGATGGTTAATTTTTTTATGTAGCATTGAATCTTTGCTGCGAGTCTGAGTCCCTCTGTGGAGGTGAGAAGATTGGGGTACAAAAGTTTTAAATAATAATAATATAGCTACAAATATATAATTTTCCTGTAGAATGTACAATTATGCAAGCAGAACAAAGTTCTCTTTTCTATGAATGCAAAGGATTTGTCTCATTAGACTCATAATATTCCCAATGGAAAAGAAAAGAAGTTTTTCACTGAAATTAAACTGCAATTACTGCTATGGTAGGAAGATAAACATTCTTCATGGATTACTATGGGGAATGCAGTTTGTCTGTACAAGCTCATTCTGAATGCCGATGGAGTTGTAATTTCCATGACACAAGAACATTTTTATTTTGAAATCAAAGATACACAGTTGGGCATACCTTGAACAAACTGAGTTGATACTTTTGATCAAGTTGATTTATGTATATTGTAATGTGGAAAATAGTTGTGTTCACCATAAGGCAGTGTTTTTCAACCTTTTTTGAGCCACGGCACATTTTTTACATTTACAAAATCCTGGGGTACACCACCAAATGACCCAAAATGACACTCTAACACAGTAATACATATAGTTAATATGTTTTAAAATGTATTTATACACTCACTTAGTGTGAAACCTGGGCCTGTTTCGATGAACACAACATAGATATCCTGGCACAAAACATATCTATATTAACCCAAGGAGGGACCATCAGTCAAAAAATTGATTTTGTCATTTGGGAGTTGTAGTTGCTGGGAGTTATAGTTCACCCGCAATCAAAGAGCACTCTGAACTCCACCAATGATGGAATGGAATCAAACTCCCCACACATAATTCCCATAACCAAGAGAAAATACTATAAGAGTTTGGTGGGCATTGACCTTGAGTTTTGGAGTTGTCGTTCACCTATACCCACAGAGCACTGTGGACTCAAATAATGATGGATCTGGACCACACGTGGCATGAATACTTAATATGCCCAACTATGAACACACATGGAGTTTGGGGAAAATAGACCTTGATGTTTGGGAGTTGTAATTCACCTACATCCAGAGTGCACTGTGGACTCAAATAATGATGGGCGGGCCTCTTCCTCATGGGGAGGTGGACACTCCACCTCTTTCCAACCCTCCCTCCACTCACTTCAGCCTCTCTGCCGGCCTTATAAAAATAAGGGGAGAGGGAGGATGGAATTAAATATATTTAATATTAAATAAAAATAAGGGGATAGGGGAGGATGGAATTAAATATATTTAATATTAAATAAAAAATAAGGGGAGAGAGGAGGATGGAATTAAATATATTTAATATTAAATAAAAATAAGGGGAGAGGGGAGGATGGAATTAAATATATTTACCGTCATATTAAATTAAAATAAGGGGGAGGAGGATGGAATTAAATATATTTAATATTAAATAAAAATAAGGGGAGAGGGGAGGATGGAATTAAATATATTTAATATTAAATAAAAATAAGGGGGAGAGACGGGGGCGGAGCCAGGGGAGAGGGCGGTGAGGGGGCAGAGGCCCCCCAGGTCATCAGTGACCAGAATTCAGGCCCCTGGGCCGGTAGAAGTTGGACAGCCCTGCCATATATCTTGATTTTATACATAAAGTGTGGCAAATGCCAGATGGTCAATATCACGGACAATACAATTGCGCAATGAAGGACATTGAAGATCTCTGCTTTGCCAGAAATTATCACAAAGACTAACACATTTTCACTTACCTGAATGTACTGAATACAGTTACTATGTTTTGTAATTGAAGTTATAATGATGGATTGAAAGATAATTACAATTGGTCACTTTAATTTCTCCTACTTTTGGTGCTATATATACATATTAGAAACATTATTGCTTAAGAGTACCCATAAACTCCCGTTTTATTTACTTACTGTAACAACAGGTACTACACCTTGTTTTTTCATTTGTATGAGCCTCATCCTGCCCTTTTGGTGGATAGCTGAATTTCGGCTTCAAAGATACTAGAAAATGTGAACATTTCTGTAATATTTTGGAAAATAAAAAAGATAAAATTGTTTTAATGACAGACTAAGGTTAATGGCTTAATTGCAAAATGTATTAGGATAGATTTTGGTTATTATACTGTAAGTACTTAGTTACCTATGGCCAAAAAAAAATTAACACTTACTTCTGACTTCATGCACAAGATTACACAATTCATTTCTAGGATTGTATAGAGTGAAAATACTAGCTGCAGACGACATATCAGATCGGCTTTTCCCTCAGGTTAGTTTTGTTGAAATATAAAAGTAAGCATAAAAGACAGATGGAAAAAGTAGTCTATGAAAAAAGTCACTTTCTCTTGTAACTTTGGAATGTAAAAATTCATATGACACTATGATTTTAGAACTTCCTCAAATACCTTTTTTAAAACCTGGGAAAAAAGAGAGCTCAGGTTCAGTTGAGAAAACTTTCTTTCCTCCAAGCCTTCAAGGCACTCTTGGATTGTGTAAAGCTTTTTTTTTCCAAAAAAAAAAATACAAGCTTTTTGAGCAGTACTTTTTATTTTGCTTTTAAATATAGCCATTTCCTTACCTCAATATATGAATACATTTCTTGTTTCTGTGCTTGCTGTTGCTGCTTTTTGGTTCTTGCGTATAAAGCTAAAAAGAAAAATGTATAGAAATGATAGCAACACTAGAGTACCACTTGAAACAATGTTGAACAAATTCCTCTAACCAGGCCCGTAGCCTGGTTTACTCATGAATTGGTTAACTGATTAAGCAATTCATGAGTAAACCAGGTTTTTAAAAAACTTGGCACATTGGGGGAGAGGGTTGATCCCTTTAACCGCACCCCCTTTCTGGTTACAGGCCTGCCTCTAATTGGCAGCATGCCTATTGTGGTGTTCCAGCCTAATAATGTGATGCCTCAGTCTCCCCAGCCTAGTGGTCAGAGACAGACACCAGTGGTAACTGAGGATCAGGGCCAGGATGGGGAAGAGGAATGGCCAGATGGGTATGGTTCTGTAGATGCGGATTTGTCTTGGGACAATGACTGGCTGCATGGGTATTGGCCTGAAGAAGGGGTTAATGATGATTCTATGGAAGTGAGTTTAGAGACAGCGAGAACTCCAGTAACCTTGACTCTCACGGGAATTTTACTCCCTTGCCGGCTGAGCTCTCGGGAAATAGGGAGGAAGAGCTTTCTCAGCAAGATATGAGTCCACCTGGTCCCGCTAACGAGCTGTTGGATTTTGATAAAAGAGCTAGTATCAGATCCTCCCGAAGATATTGGAATTTGCGACGGGGGATTCAGTGGTCCCGTAGAAAATAGATTCCTTTAAGAGACTGGCCTGGGAAAGATTTCGCCAGAGCTGAAGCTATGTTTGGCTTGGACAGTTCACGTTCCAGATCTCTAGTTCAAGTTGGCTGCAAGGGTGGCTTGCCCTGTCCAGTTATGTTCTCGTTTGACTGTTGCCATGGTTTTGGATTTGCTTCCCTTGGGATTTACTCCAATTTAAAGACTTTTCAAGCTGCAGACTACATATTACTTTTGCTTTACTTTTTTCATCTTAAAGACTATTCTTATTCTAAATAAAGGTATTTTACAGAGTTGCTACACCTATAGACATTCCAGTGTGTTCTAGTTTCAGGCAATGGTCAATGTTCAAGAGCTCTGAGGAGGGTATAGCCCCTCCCACTGCGATAAGGACAGTTGCAAACATGGCCTTATCCATTTACCAGGCGATGAGCCAATTGGGGTTAATTTCTCCTCCCTGGTAGATAAAATAAGCGTAATGTTTTTGTAAGAAGGAATCAGGACATATGTTTCTTCATTTTTATCCTCCCTCCCAATGCCTGATCCTTTTGTTTCATTGTTAGCTAATCTGACAGTGAGAAGTCTCTCCTTCAGTGTTTTCTTGTGTTAATTTTTGTAAACTGAAACTCAAATAAATACTGCTACTCCTCCTATTATTACTCATCCTACTACTACTATTCTTTTTTTGAAAATGAAACAAAACTAAATTTAAAATTCTTACGAGTAGAGTAAAATGCTTTAGCTAGATATACATTTGCCTGTTCTTTAACAGTATTGGATTCTTGCATTCTTGTTCCATGCATAAAACCAGTCACAAATTAAGATAGACATGATTCACCCAATCCCAAATCCAATTATATAGTTTTAGATTCTCAATATTCTTTGAAACCAACTATGAGAATTCAAAGTCCAGAAAAAATATACCAACAAACATGGGACACAAATGGTCTGCCAACTGAAAACACTCAATATACATTCCATTCCTTTAGATAACAGCAACATTGGACTATTTCACTAATGCCCCATAATTAACATTATTTAATGAAACTGTTCTGCATATACAGAGCTCAAAATGCCAGATACCCAAGCTGAGTTCAGAAGGAAAAAGCACTGGAGAACATATTACAATCATATGGTGAATAATAGAATGCACAAGAGTATTTCAGAAAATAAAACCCAACTTGTGCTTTATAGATTTCAGTTATAGTATTATTTCATATCAAAAGCATTGCATAAATTAGAATAAAACTGAAAAAAATTAAAGGAGCACAAGTGGCTAACTATCTTTTGACCAAAAATGAGCAACAGCAATGGCATTCTGTAGCCTCCGTCAATTCTTCCTCTGTGCATGAGGCAGGGCATAGTGAACAACCATACAGATGCGGAGTTGTCTGCTCTACTCCACAGTCACACAAGGCGGGTGATTCTTTTAGGTAGTGCCATTTTGCTAGATTGTTTTTGATCTGCCCCCTCCCCCCATTTCTGAGTCTGTTCAGAGATTTAGATTTCAGTAAACCATTGAAATATCCAGATTATAAGAAATTATGTTTCATACTAAAAGAAATGAGTGTACCACAACCGTTGTCTTGATGTTTAATCTGGACAAGTGTCCACTGCCAGATCACATAACAAAGAAAAATGTTTTCCCAATATTTTATCATCCAAGCAGTTTATGTGCAGAATATATCATAGGGGAAGCACTGTTACACTCATAGGAAAGAGATGTGCAAGTCTAAGGAAAGTAGCAATTCAGGGTTGGATGGGTTTGCTGTTCCCCTTGGGCTCCAACATGTTTCAGGTCAGCACTAATGTCTTTTTAAGATAATGAAAAGTTATTTTTGATAGTGGGTATAAACAATGCCGATGGGTTTTTTTAAAAAAAATATTTTATTTATGGAGTAGCATGGTGTGAGGACTCACCCAATTTGACTAGGCCGAAGCCTGTGAGGTTGGCCTGGGTAGATAGCTTGGCATCCATCTTGAGAGGGAGTTTCCACAGGGCAGCCATTATAATAAGGTATTGTCAGAGAAGAGGGGAGTGGTTTTGGAACTCCTCTGTCTGGATACACTATGGCCCTGGGAGATTGACTATTGAGCTGAGGGGGAGGAGCTGAGCTGGTTAGGAGGGGAAAATCTTGTCTGAAGTTTTTAGTGGGGGGCTAGGCTTGGGACAGAGCAACGTCAAACCCTAAGCAGAGAGTCTGAAGCAGTCAGTGCTCTGTAGCAGAAGCATCCAGTGATATCCTGAGCTAAGGGACAGGGAAGCTGACAGCGCTTAGTGTCAGAAGGGAGTACTGGTGAAGCTGAGAGAGCGTGAGAGCCTGTAGTGCTGACTTGTGACAGTCAGTCAGGAAGCCTTGTAATCTCTGGGTATAGAGACAGAGGGTGGGCTCTGGGACTGAGGGTTAACAGGAGACTCTTGGAGCAGGAGTTTGTTAGCTGCTTCAGACAGCCTAGGGAACTTTGAATGGCTAGTGGTTCCAGGTTGTGGACACTCACAGTATTCAGGGAAGCTGTTACACTGAGGAAGATCTTTTAAGAACCAAGTTTGGAAGTTTAGAAGATACTTGTGCTAAGCAACCGTTACGCTATTTCAAGTTTTACTGAAACCATTATGCTCTGTGCCTTTCTCAGGAAAGCTGTTCAAATAATAAACATTTCTCTGTTCATCTTTTAAAAGAAAAGCCTCAGAAATTGTTTTATCCTCATAAGATTCTAACCATTGCTTCAGGGACCAAACAAATTAAAGTCTCCTCACAGTGGGTGGAAGCCGGGTGCTAGCAAGGACTATGCTTTAAGGGGATTGTGGCTAGCAGTTTAAGAAAGATTTCTCTATGCATAGAATGGTGGCAGCGTTACCGAAACAAGTGGTTAAAGCCTAAGTGACCAAGGCCCAAGTCATGACATTTTAGTGACCAGTGGTGGGATTTCATTAAAGGCCTGCCCTACCACTGTGGTCCGACGTCCGGTCGTTACATTTTTGGTGGCAGCGGTGGGATCTAAAATAGGAATCAGTAGTTACTGAAATGGACATCCAAGTGCCATCTCTGTGTTGATTGAGGCAGGCAGGATTTTCCCCGGTACTGGTTGTGGGGGTCGGGAGCAGGTGAGGTTTTTTCCCTCCTTTCTGCTATAGATCCCTGTGTACTAGGCATGGTTTCGAACCCAAAATGGCGATTCTAAAATCAAATGGGGGATTTTTTGATTAATAAAAGAAAGGCTTACAAAAAATTTTCCAAAAATTTCTAAAATGTAACAATTACTAACGAAATTCGTTAGTAGTTTGTATGCCAGAGCATGCGCATTCAGATGGTTTTGGCCTACAACTCCCAGAAATCCTAACAGCTGGTAAATTGGCTGGGATTTCTGGGAGTTGTAAACAAAACTTGAATAAATCACACTGAATTCTAGCTGCGCCTCTGCCAATAGGAAGGAGGGCGGGACGGAGGGGGGGAGGGGGGTATTCTATTCTTGGAAGCCGCAACAAGGAGGAGCCCCCCTCGCTCCTCGCTGCCGCGCTCTCACCCCGATCCTGAGGGAGCGAGGGCCCAACTTTGCCCAGGCTGAGAGGAAAAGGAAGAGGCCTGAGGCTGTGAGGAATGGTGGGAGTTGAAGTCCAAAACACCTACCTGGAGGGCTTAAGTTGGCCCCTGCGATGGGGCAAGGCAGAGCAACGGGGAAGAGAAGGAAGGGGGAGAGAAGCCAGCAGGAAAGAGGAGGGGGCAGAGAAGCATCTGAGAGAGCGCAGGGAGAAAGAGGAGGAGAAGTGCGTGTGTGTGTGTGTGTGAGAAGTTGGCCCCTGCGATGGGGCAAGGCAGAGCAACGGGGAAGAGAAGGAAGGGGGAGAGAAGCCAGCAGGAAAGAGGAGGGGGCAGAGAAGCATCTGAGAGAGCGCAGGGAGAGAGAGGAGAAGAAGCGCGCGTGTGTGTGTGTGAGAAGTTGGCCCCTGCAATGGGGCAAGGCAGAGCAACGGGGAAGAGGGGGGAGAGAAGCGTGGAGGACTACACTTTCCAGAATGCATTGCCTAGCAGCAGCATCACTTCCAGTTCCCCATAGAAATGCGGGAAAAAGAAGAAGCTGAATGAAGGTGGGAAGGAAATGAGGGGGAGAAGATAGGGAGAAGTGAGTAATAATTAAGAATTTATTATGATCATAACGCAAATTGTTGGGCTCAAGGACCGTAAAAGAAAGTCTACTTCCTGGTTAGCTGCCGTGATGCGTATAAACTAGAAAGTCCCATTACATACGAATCACTTACGATTTCTTTTGATTTTCATAACTTTTTTCTCATGCCTACTGTGTACAACTAGTGGGCCACTGTGTGACACAGAATGCTGGACTAGATGGGCTGAGGCCCGATTCAGCATGGCTCTTCTTATGTTCTTATGTTCTTATGTGAAGGTCCACCCTGCCCCAAGGACCCAAAAGGCCAGGTCGTTACACATGGCATTTAGAATCTATTTGTTAATTCCTCTTTTTCTCCACTGATAGTCCTCAGTGGTGAGCCCATTGTATCTTCCCTCCGTCAGGTCCCAGTTGTTGATTTCGGACTACTTGGAAACTCTATGTCTGAGGCATAGAGATAAACAAGGAAGATGTTCTCACATGCCTTACTAAACTAAATGTCAACAAATCACCAGGGCCAGATGGCATCCACCCCAGAGTTCTTAAGGAACTCAAGTGTGAAATTGCTGAAATTCTAGCCAAAATATATAACCTTTCTCTAAGATCAGGCACTGTACCCGAGGACTGGAGGGAGGCAAATGTAACTCCGATTTTCAAGAAAGGATCCAGGGGTGATCCAGGAAATTATAGGCCAGTTAGTCTAACCTCAGTTCCAGGCAAAGTGATGAAAACCATTATTAAAGAAAAAATTACTAAGCACATAGAAGAACAGGCATTGCTGAAGGAAAATCAACATGGTTTCTGCAAAGGCAAATCATGTCTTACTAACTTGTTAGAATTCTTTGAGGGTGTAAATAAACACATAGATAAAGGGGACCCAATTGATATTGTTTACCTTGACTTTCAAAAGGCTTTTGACAAAGTCCCTCTCCAAAGGCTCCTAAATAAGCTCTTCAGCCATGGAATCAGAGGACAGGTCTTGTCCTGGATTGGAACCTGGCTAAACTGTAGGAAACAAAGGGTGGTAATAAACGGACATTTCTCTGGGTGGAAAGAGGTGAGAAGTGGCGTACCCCAAGGTTCAGTTTTGGGTCTGTTACTTTTTAATTTATTCATTAATGACCTGGATGTTGGTGTAAATTCTGAGGTAGCAAAGTTTGCAGACGACACTAAATTGTTCAGGGTAGTTAAAAATGAAACTGATTGTAAAGAGCTCCAGAAAGATCTCTCGAAATTGAGTGAATGGGCAACAAAGTGGCAAATGCATTTTAACCTAAACAAGTGTAAAGTCATGCACATCGGGGCAAAGAACCCCAACTACACCTACCAATTGATGGGGTCAAAGCTTTCCGAGACAAACCAGGAAAGGGATCTTGGGGTTTTGGTGGACAGCTCAATGAAGATGTCAACCCAGTGCGCAGCAGCAGTAAAAAAGCAAATTCTATGCTTGGCATGATCAGGAAGGGAATCGAAAATAGGTCGTCAAATGTTGTATTGCCTCTCTACAAATCTATGGTGAGGCCACATCTGGAGTACTGTGTACAATTCTGGTCACCGCACCTCAAGAAGGATATAACGGAACTGGAAAAGGTACAAAGAAGGGCAACAAAAATGATCCAAGGGATGGAGCAGCTCCCTTATGAAATCAGGTTGCAACGCCTTGGTCTTTTCAGCCTTGAAAGGCGGCGTTTAAGAGGTGACTTGATCGAAGTGTATAAAATCATGCATGGGATAGAAAAGGTGAATAAAGAAAAAATATTTTCTCTGTCACCCAACACTAGGACTAGGGGGCACTCCTAAAGCTCCAAGGTAGGAAAGTTAGGACTAATAAAGGAAATATTTCTTCACCCAGAGGGTCATTGGGTTATGGAACTCACTTCCAGAGGAGGTTGTGACAGCGGTCAGCCTGGACAGCTTCAAGGCAGGATTAGACAGATTCATGGATACCAAGGGAATCAGTAGCTACTGAAATGGACATCCAAGTGCCACCTCTGTGTTGATGGAGGCAGGCAGGATTTCCCCGGGTACTGGTTGTGGGGGGTCGGGAGCAGGTGAGGGTTTTGCCCTCTTTTCTGCTAGAGATCCCTGTGTACAACTAGTGGGCCACTGTGTGACACAGAATGCTGGACTAGATGGGCTGAGGCCCGATTCAGCATGGCTCTTCTTATGTTCTTATGTTCTTATGAGGCAAGGAAACTTCTTTGTTCCTTGCAGCTTCCCTTGTGTCTTAGAATTGTGGAAGTTTATAGTCCTACATTGAGTGAGAAGCTTACATGACTAGAGAAAGTACCCTGCTGTTCCATTCACCTTCTCAAGTTGGAGATGTGAACATAGTGAATGGGTAGGAAGAGCTATCATGGACATCTTCACTAATTTCCTACTTGCATAACGGGAACAAAGCCTGAAATGAATCTTTATCCAAATCGCACCTTAATATTCCTGGAAAGGGGAAGACTATCATAAAGAGAACTTCCTCAAATGACAGTTTGTGCTTTTCCTGCATGGCAGGGGGTTGGATTAGATGACCTATATGTTCTCTTCCAACTATGATTCTATATTCTAGTGAGGCAGTGGCTGCTCCATGGTTGCTCTGAGTGAGCCTCTCTTGTGGTGGACAGAGTGCTGCATGACCTGCCTTGTACCCTGCTGCCCTTAGGGCTGGTGGAAGACATTGTTTCAGCACCAGTGCTGAAGTACATTTCAACTGCCAGACTAATTTAATTCTGAATTTGGGATAAGGGGAGAGGGCACCATCTTATCTATCTTTTGCCTCAGGCTGGGTCAGTTACATCTTTGGAAACTCAACAGGTGAGATAGTCACATACCTTGTCAAGAGAATTCTTAAAACTGCAGTCACACATGCCTCCAGGAAAGAAGCCTGTCTCTCTAACCCCATTGCCAAAAGCAAGCCAGACATATGCTCAACTCTTTCGCTGAGAATTTTACCCCGCAACCCCATGTCCCTTCAGTACATCATGTCTAGCAGAGAGAAACAAGTTAAGCTTTTCTTCAATTTTCACCTCGCCCTCCTACCCTACTACTTTCCTTTGTGAGAATCTGCTGATGTCACAGCCTCCTGCCTATGTGTAAAAAAGCAAAAATCATAACAGCAAAACAAATGAAGAAAATGGCAATAGGAAAAAGCAGGTAACAGGTAAGCAAAAGGTGCTGAATAACACCTTTTTGTTGAAAAAATGTATGGCCATTTGTTGAGTTTTAGCAAATATACTGTTTTGTGATAATTAGCATTGAGCTGTAGTTCTTTTAAGTATGCAAGTTTGTTCATATTTAAATAAATTTAATTTTAAAATAGTCCTTTGTCTAACACTAATTTAAAATAAGATAGGTGGCAAAAGCATTTTCTCCCTGAATGTTAAATATTTTTTAAAATATTACCAACAAAAATAAAGAGGAAAATAATATTAATATTATTCATATTTTCCTCTTCAAAAATGAAAAAGAAAATATTGTTCCTAGCTATTAAATGTTTCACAACAAAAGGCTGGAAATGAATCTTTCCATAATGCAAAATGACCACAGCCACATAAATTAAAGTTTCCAATGAATGTTGTAAACTTGCCTGCATTGTAGACAAATTATGCATCTACGCTTGTAAAATTAGTGCAGTTCAAGGCTATGGAATCCTTGGATTTGCCATTTGGCAAAGTTCCAGTACTTCTTGGCAGAGAAGGCAAAAGATTTTGTAATACAACAGTTCCCATGATTCCACAGCACTGTACTATAAATGTTAAATTGGTCTCAAATGGCATTAGTTCTACAGTGTAGATCAGGGCTGCACACACTTTTTCATCATGCGAGCTACTATATGAACAATCAAGTTGAAAAGATCACCTGTTGTGCATGTGAGCGTGCGCACACGTGCGTGCATGCGCTCCTACTGCAGCCTTCCGTCCGCGCGGGGCTTCTTTCTTGCCTGCCCACGAACTCGCCGCTGCGCGCACCTGAGAAGGGGATCCTCCTTGCCTGAGCGCGCTCTCTCACTCAATGTCTTCTTTGCCTTCCTCCTTCCTGCTGCATGCTTTCCCGAAGCAGGAAGTCCCCATCCCGTCCTGCTTCTTGCGTGCACAGCAGGCCCCTCCCACGCATGCAGCAGGAGGGTATTTATAGGCGCACCCGCCAGCGCTCCAGCCAGATATGGCTTCGGCGGCGGCTCGGAAGGTGCAGGGCTGGGAAGAGGGGCCGCCTGGCTGCTGCCTGGGCTGGGAAACTCAACCGAGAGAGGGACCCACGTGAGGCTGGAGCCTCCCCACAGCACCCTCTCTCTCTCTCCCATGGGCCCTCGCCACCTTTCTCCTTCGAGGGCAAGGGAGGGCGAGGCGGAGAAAGGCGGCGAGGGCACAAGCAGCAGCAAGTGGAGTCTCCATCCCCGCAGCCCCCTCCTCCTCGGGTTCAGGCCCAGGAACACGGTGGAGCCCTCCCTCCTTGCCCCCAACCAAGGAAAGAAAGCAGCCCCACACAGCTTGCTCGCCCAGGTCTCGGCTTGGAATGGGAGTCCCGAGGGCAGCAGCAGGGTTTGCAGTGGGGCTTGCTTGGCTTTGCCCCACTTTGCCCGGCCTCCTTCGCCTCTTTCTCTCTCCCTCCCTCTCTCCCTCTCTCCTTCCAGCGCCCGCCTGCCTGCCTGCCAAAAGGATCCAAAAAAGTTCTCCGGATTTCTTTCTTCACTCCTTGGCTCTCTCTCTCTCTCTCACACACACATTCCCTCCATCCCTCCCACAGCCTCACATCCTATGCCTTGCCTTTGCCTTGCTCCCGCCCCGCAAAGGCAGCGGCGGGAGCGCATGTGCGCGCGCATGGCAGGAGCGTGCCATCTGGCTGGTGAGGCCCAAAGATCACCTGGAAGAGGGCCGAAGATCACCTAGGTGCTCCTTATCACCGTAATGAGCACCCCTGGTGTAGATGTACTCAAAGTTATTAACCACAACAGTGCAATTAGAGCAAGTAAAAATATTGCTATCTTGACCTGTCACTCATACATAGTGAGAACAGATCTACCACCTCATCATGAAGGTCAGGTGAAGTGTCCCGCTTCACCTGGCATCAGGGCAAAAGAAGAGAGGCAGTGGGGCAAATCTGTTGCCCTGCTCACAGCTTGCTCTTGGCAATGCTTTCAAAATCACATGGGGAAGCTTTTGGCAACAATTTCATCTCATTTGGGGATGAATCTTAAGCTGACGTCATGTGATGGCTAGCGTGGGGCTCCGTCCTGAAACCAGGGTAAAAGCATTGTAGGATGCTTTGTTAGGTAAGTGTGATGTGATCATTCAACACATTGAAATAACTTAGGAACATTAATCACAATCATCTACCTATGTCTGTGGCATGTGTAGGGGCACCTTTCTGCCTCTTGAGTCTTTGAGTGGTCAGCTGCAAATAGCAAAAATCCAAAGTGGAAGTGTTTGCAAGTCTACCTTTTGTTTAAAAAAGTTATCATTTTTTGATATTGCGCAATGCAAGGGGGTCCTGGGCATGTGCACATGAGGCAAAACATCCCTTCCTGTCTTTCAGGACAGTTGAAAGTGAAATGTGTGATAAATGAAGGACTTGATGGTCAGAAGTGCATCCTTCCAAGGACCCCATGTAGTTTCAAAGTGGAGCTGCAGGAAAGCAAAAGGAGGCATTGCCCATTGTGCCCTGGATGGAATTTTCCTTTGGTACTCAAATTTCTATCATTGCAAGAATGTAAAAGTTTAGCTCAGCATTTAGAAATCCAACTAAAGGAATCAAAGCAACTAAATAAATGGGAACAATTCAAATCTAAAAGTTTTAAATGTGAATGATCACAATGGTCAATGTACATTTTGGTGTCTCAAGTGCTGGACTTGTTTATCCATATACTCAATCTGCTGGTTCCAAATATGGCATCAATTTTCCTCTATCAGCTCTAGCTTTTGAGATGCAGAATATATGTGCATGCCCATAAATATCATAAGCATATCTAAGAAACTAGAGCTGATGCAGTCTCTCCAATTTTCTGAAAAGCACTCCAAATAACCCAGGAACAGGCCTAAAAACCAAAACACTAACCATCTTTTTCTTGTACGGTTATGCTAGCATTGTCTTATTATCAACACTGCTACACATTTGAGGAATGAAATAACATTTAATGAAGAAGCAGACTTCTCTATCTAGTTCCCTATCCCTCTAACCTCCTGCACCCCGGTAAACTGCACTCTCTGATATAATAATACATTTTATTTATATTCAAACGGAGGTCCTCTTCTCACAGATTAGCAAGGGGACCAGAGGTGGGCTCAGATACCCTGCATATACTTAGCAGACAATCCCAGCCGTTTTCCACATACACACATATAGACGAACAGAGGCAAACTCTGGCCACCAAGGGGAGCTGACACACTCCTAATCTCTCATATAGTCACAGGGCCACACTTTATCTGCCCTTATCTATATAATCATGAAAACCTACACAAACATTTTCCTACCCCATCTCATTCCTCTGCCAACTTGATTTTCTATATCCCCATCTCAGTGAACATTCTCAGTGCTTAATAGATGGTTTGGATCTTTGTAACATTTAAAAAAAGAAAACAAAGTGATAATTTGCAGAAAGCCCCTGCCTTAAGACTTGGTCTCTTTCTCTTTTAGAATACAGATAGACATACAGGACACAATGCCAATACATGCATATATACACCTACAGAACATACTATTCATCCATACATACATACTGTATATAGACAGAATAGCACAATACCCATACATGCACATATACACATTTTTAGTTGAAATTTCATTCTACATCTTGGTTATGTCATACTGCCTCAGAAGTGACTTCTTAAAGACAGTGCTTTTTCTGGAATAGAAGATTGCCCCCAATTTCTGATAAGTGTACCACTGCTTGAACTGGCACACCTCATTTTACATTTCCTCCCCATTACCATCACAAGACAGCATTTGGAGAGCCTCACTAACTGCCAAAGGTTGCCACTCCTACACACCGGAAAGCCATCCAGTCCACAAATGTCTGTTTCTAAAGGTACAGCTAGTGGCTTTTTCAGGAGATTTGTAAAAATGATTCTGTTGGTAGGAGGGAGACATAATTTGTTTCCCATGGTGCTCTGGCTACTTAAGGACTGTATCTGATAGCGATTCCTCTGACTTGGGAATGAAAAGATCTGCTTTAGCAACATAAAGACTAGTACTCAAAGAATGAATTTGCTACTAGTGTGCATAATGCTGGCGGGTGGAGGGGGATTTCTAGCAAAAGTAGAGGCATTGCAGTCAAAGAATTTGCTACCATTGTATGAAAACTTTTGCATCTAGTTAAATAAGCTATGTGGAGGTGAATTTATTGACTGGATGTCAAAACTGGAGAAAAAATACAATAGTTTTATTGAATGTCAAATGGTCTTTCATTCTTCCACCTTGAGATTCCTGTTTCTATTCTTTCTCTATATTTTATGTCGACTTGTTCTTTCAACCCCCTTGGAGAGCAGCCAGGCTCTACAGCCTACAGTATGAATATGCCTGCTATATTCTTGTTTGATCTTCTTCCCTTGATGTGTCAGTTTCTTTGTGGCCTGCCTACTTGTCAAAGCAGTTTTACTCTTCAAAACTTTGTATGAATTTTTAAATAAGCAACGTAGATCTCAGGACATTTGATGAATATTTCAAGAGCTAATGATGCTCCGATATCACAAACACGGCTGTTTATGTGTTTAATGTACTAAGGACAAGCATTTATATACAAATTTCTCCACTTATGAAACAGCAAGCATGCTACAAAAAGACATTTAAAAAATACATGGAGGTGCAGGTAAGAAGGTGATTGTATGCCTGTCACTTCTGCATTAATGAGACCGGCCTGATTTCTTTTTCCCCACATCACAAAAAAAAGGAGTATGGAGCAATTAGAACAGTCAACAAATGCAGTAGGTGGCAATAGAATTGCATATTGTGGAAACTTTGAAATATAAAACTAATATGAATATAAGACTCCTTCACCAAAGCAGAATTAATGGGTACTGAATTTTTTACCTTCTAATCCATTGTGTGTGCGCTCAAAGTTGATGTTTGGATGAAGGGAAATGGTTCTGATGACCAATCTCCCCCTCCCCATGAAACTCTACATTTCACAATCCTTTTAAAAAGCAAGCCGAGTTATTTGAATGTGTTCAGAGAAAAACATAAATCCAGATAAATATTTGTGCTGTGTTGATTTGTCTTACAACACCACTCAAATCAGAAGGAGGCTTCACCAAAAGTGCACGTTCTAAAACTCCAAACTAGAAAAACCTTCTTTTCAGACACCACTTATTCACTCATCTAAAGTGCACTCCCAAAAACAAGAATAACTGCAGTTGGAAAGAAGGCTGAGTCATAGCCATTCATGTAAATTTTCAGCTAAATTTTATTGAGGTCCTTTAATATTAATAGAATAATAGGTTCCTTATCATCCACCTTACTCCATTCCTCAAGCAACGTCCTCAAGCAAATCATGAAGACTAGGTCCATAACACAAAGCAATTTAAATTATAAGATTCAGGGGCCGGAGAGATAGCACAGCGGTAGAACAGCTGTGCTTGCAATCTGAAGGTTGCAAGTTTGATTCCCTAGCTGACTTGGACAACCAGCTGTGAACCCTAACCACTGTTCACCCAGCAGTTTGAAAACAGCCCAGCTGTAAATAGATGAACTGGGAACCGCCAAAAGCGGGGGAGGATTCTTTTCAGTAAGGACTTTACAATGCCTGAATAAATAAAGATTGGCTGTCGGAAGGTGGAATGCGGAACAGAGGAACAGAGGCCCTCCGTCATGAGGATGAAGCAACAGCACCCCTTTGTGACGTAATGACGCACCCTGTGACACAGCCAGAAGAAAATCCTTCAAAAATTTGAATGTGTTGTATTGTAACTGTACGTCTTCTGGCAGGGATTGTCTGCCGTATGTGTGATGTAATCCGCTCTGAGTCCCCTTCGAGGTGAGAAGCGTGGAATATAAATAAAGTGTATTATTATTATATTTTATATAGACTTAAATTAAATTTCTTTTTCAGTTACTATGTTTCAAGTCTTTAAAAAAACTGAAAATGACTCTTAATTGGTAATTCATAGTTACAAAAGAATGCCACAATGTCTGTTCAAAACACTTGAAAAGGCCCTGCCCTAAACTACATTTCTCAGAAATCTGCTTGCTTCCCACGTTAAAGCCTCCATGTGATGAGTGTGCCTATCCCTCTCTGGGCCAGCCATGTAGCAGAGATGTTTTTCCTTGACTGGCCATCCAGACAGGCATCCTGCCTACCTGCCCCAGGCCCCCTTGCTTCCTTTTTGAGGAAATAACAGGGCCTCTTCCTCTACTCTGGCCTCACCATCCTCCTCAGGGCTCTTTGGGGGAACCAAACCCAGCCCTTCTGGGGGAGAACCAGCACCCATGGAGAAGACCTGGAGCCATCTACAAGACTTACATAACTCCTCTGAAAGTCATTAGTCAATATTTTGAATCTTATGTTTTTTGCATGGCTGCCCTTCCTGTTTCTTAGTATCTCTTTGTGTGCATGAATCTTATGAAACAGATATGATGAACAAACTACAATTTTTTGCACAGCCCCACTATTTATATTAAAAGATGCAACTTGGCACTGCTGTTGGTCAGAAGTCTTTCATTATGCTGCCCTTAAAAACCTTAAATGTTGCTCTTTTTCTGGTTCAAAAAGGCACAAGAGACACAGGAAGACTATGCTTTCAGATCAATCACTACATAGAGGCAAATGTTATTTGACATGTACATATTCAGGCATAAGCATGAGTGATTTAAAGACATTAAGTAGCTCAAATGCTGCAACACATTTGTTTCTTGACTAAATCTGATCAAGTGACTATAGATATTTTTATGACATTCACACTCTCTCACATAGAGATGGCTATCAAACATTAAATAACAGTATTGAGGAACCAGATGTGTTCTGGGGAGATGGTAAGTGGCTTTGACTTTTGTTGCAAACAGTTGGCGTTACGAAGACCCAGCACAGCAGGAAACTTCTGCATTAGTTTTCTAAGCAACATTACTGTGGCATCTTGCTTCTAAAGGAAATGCAATGGATAAGTGAGGTACAGGAAAAGGTCACTTTCCTGCTAGAGTTAACATTTTTAGTATACTGCTAAGCAATACTCAGACTGAATTCAAGCAGAATTCATATTTGTTGTATGCTGTCTCGCAATTTTATTTATTTATTATTATTTTTATTTATTTCGATTTGTTAGTCGCCACTCCCGTCCGGTTCGGGGCGACTTACACATGTTAAAAAACACCATTAAACAGCTAAAACATCGAAGTAACACTAATTATTAAAACTATGCAAAGTGTTCAACGCAAGATGCAAGAATACTCCCATAGCCATTTGTTGATTTCTAAGTTTGAAAGCCTTGGTGATCTGGCTAAAGTGCTCAATTTGCTAAAAATAAAAGAAATGAAATTCTTGGAGCATTGAGATTTCTAAGAATTTGATCTGGGTTTCAAGGAATAGGAAAATACAAGCCAAATTGTCCCTCCTTCTAACCAGTCACACATTTGTCACCAACTACCTAGTACTACCTAGTAGAGCCCCCATGGAGCAGTGAGTTAAACTGCTGAGCTGCTGAGCTTGTTGACTGAAAGGTTACAGGTTCGATTCTGGGGAGTGGTGTGAGCTTCCACTGTCAGCCCCAGCTTCTGCCAACCTAGCAGTTTGAAAACAGGCCAATGTGAGTAGATCAATAGGTACTGCTCCGGTGGGAAGATAATGGGGCTCCATGCAGTCATGCCGGCCACATGATCTTTGAGGTGTCTATGGACAACGGTGGCTCTTTGGCTTAGAAATTGAGATGAGCACCACACAACTGGACTTAATGTCAGGGGGAAACCTTTACCTACCTAGTAGAAAGAAATCCAGTGAAAGGATATTTCACATTCTTCTGGGCTGATATATTATTGCCTTTTAATGTATCTGTTGCATTTTTAAATACCAAAAATGTATCTGAAAAATACAATTGCTTAAAAAAGGATCTAAATCTACAACTAAGGGTGTACACTCTTTCACACATTCCTGTAGGCATCATTGCCTTTCCCTCCCTAAAAGATATATATTTGGGGCAAGACCTTGCATCACAGTCTAGAATGCAGATCTTTTTGGTGATGGAGTCAAACCCCTGACACAAAATGCAAGCATGCCAGAAAAATCCCAACAATTAATATCACAACACGTCCCAATAAGCATCATGGGCACTGTGATATGCTTGCAATGCTATCATGCTAAACTGTTTATTTTGTAAGTTGGTTTATGATGTCAGAAATTCTCAGTGGAATGCCAGCTTTGGTTTATACATCAAGAAATTTGTGTAATGTAGCAAAAACTCTAAAATACTGTATATTTCTTCTTTAGAACGAATGAGATATTTGGTATATTTGGATACATCTACACACACACACATATGACAAAGTGCCTGGAGCTCTATAGTATGAAGATTTATATGATATCCCATCTATTGAATTAGACAATGATAATTTACAACATTCGAATCCAAAATTCAAAGTGGGTGCTGCCATCTTCATGAGCGAGACATCGAAGGGAAACTTCACAATTGTGATGCTATTCAGACTTCAGCATGTTAATAGTCTAATATGACTTATGAATGGTTTTGTTGTGCAAGCCTCTTCCTAATACACAATTGCTTTTCAGTTGTCTGTATCTTAAAATGTCTATATTTCACATGAATTGAATATAGGATCTCCTTGGTGCAGCACTATTTTATTTTAAATTAGTTTCTATATTTTCTGTATTTATTATTTAAATTATCAACCCGAGGCTCTTAAAATTGGACCTAAGAAAATAGGTTACAATATGTGACTTTAAATGGAACTTTTAAAAAAATGGCTTGAATGTCATCGCCATCAATGCCATTCAAACAGACACAGCAACAGACAAGTTCCAACAAAGTGTGTTTCACCTTTGGCATAGATATTGCTGCTCAAAGGCAAGGAAGGATTCAAAAGAAATAATGCCTTCTGATAGGATAACAATCAGATCTTTATTGAGACTTTAGAATGTAATGTCTATTCATCAAAGAAAACCCCTGAATAGAGCAGAGGTAATAAAAAGAGAAGAGTCATTTGAGTTGAATAACTGCAAGACCCTGGCTGTACATCAGATTTTGCCCAGATAGAAAATGCTACTATATTTATACACTATGACTCCCTTACCAACAGATTCGATATCCACCATTTTACTTACCTACACTAAAAAAAATCTATAAAGTGCTTGTGGACTCCTAATCTTCCTGTGTGATTCTATAATATGCCTAGAGTCAAAATATAAGGTTTGCTCTATTTCTTGTTTTTAAGTATCTAGGCAGAGGGGAATATTACATCTCCCTGGGATGTGTGTCATTCAAAAGTTGTGTACAAATTATGCAGCCTGGAGACACAAATTTTACTGTCATTCTAAGTTTGAGTAATGTCAAAGGTTATCATTAGAGATTCTTATCATAGCAAGAACAACAGTTATACTCAAGTTTTCTTTTTACCCTCACTGCTAATACTGCAATCCTATAAGAGCTTTAGAGATGTACTGATCCCAAAATTAACAGAATTGTACAACGGAATAATGAAGGGAGAGAACATCTCAGAATCATGGAGGAAGTCACTGACAATATTAATACCAAAACCTGATAAAGATTTAACAGACCCAGGATCATATAGGCCCATATCACTAGTTAATCAGGATGCAAAGATTCTATCTGCTATAATAGCAAATAGAATGAATAAATGTATGTACAAATATATATAAAAAGATCAATGTGGGTTTGTAAAAGGAAGACAAATGTCAAACCTGATAGGGAGAGTATTAAACAAAATTTGTGTGGTTCACGAGAGGAATATAAAAGTAGGGATATTATCATTAGATATATTTAAAGCTTTTGACTATGTGGAATGGCAGGCTTTAAGGGAAATTATGAATAAATTTGGAATGGGAAGTAGAATAAAAGGTTTACTAGAACAATATTATTCAAGAAATTCAGCAGTAGTAAATATAAACGATGGGGTGACAAAAGAAATAAAAGTGACAAGGGGAACAAGACAAGGATGCCCTCTATCACCAATTTTGTTTGCGATAGAATTATTTGCAAATGCCATTAGGAACAATAAAAACTTAGAAGGGGTAGGAATAAAGGAAAAGCAGAAGGTGAGCTTATTTGCAGATGATGCATGGTTATTTATAGAAAATATAGTAGGTAAAATTGATAAAATAAAAGATCATCTAGAGAAACTTGGGGAAACAACGGGTTTACAAGTTAACTGGAGTAAGTCAGAAATGATGCTATTGAATTATACAAAGAAAGAAGAAAAAGATTTTATAGAACAAAGAAAAATGGGAATTAGAATTAAGAATAAATTAAAATACCTTGGAGTAATAGTAACAAAAGATTTAAAAGAAATGGAAGAGGTAAATGTAGTAGCATTGAGAAAAGATGTTAAAAAAATTAATAGAGTATGAAAACATACATTTATCCTAGTTCAGAAAGATAGTACTAGTAAAAATGAAAATACTCCCAAAGATAAATTTTATATTTATTATGCTACCACTTAAAATTACAGAAGAAGAACTAAACAGATGGCAGCAAATGATAAATAAATATTGTAATGGTAATAAAAGAAATAAACTAAATAAACAGTTACGGTATAAATCGCAAAAAGAAGTAGGTTTTGCACTCCCTAACATTAAAAAAATATTATGAAGCGAGTAGATTGAGATTGGTTATAGAAGGAATGATGAAAAAAGATGGGGTAGAATGGCTAAGAAAGGATTCGGGAAAAGTGGAGGAAGAAATATGGAATATATTTTTTAAACAGTTCACGAGAAAAGAAATTAGGGAAATTAGAAACCCAATGTTAAGCAATATATTAGAAGTATGGAATAAATATAGGAGATTGTTAATAATGGATGGTTCAGTAATAACCCCAATTGTAATGGAAAAGAAATTTCTAAAAAATTTAAAGCAAGTAATAGATAAAAAAACTAAGGGAATTTTTTTTTAGATAAAATAGGGGACTTGCTAAAGGTTGGAATGAAGAAGGAAATGATTATGGAAGAATTTAGAGATTTAAAATTGACATGGTTCCATTGTATACAATTAGAACAATAATTTAAAAATTGGGGGAAAAATAATAAAAAAGGAAATAAGTTTAACCAATTCGAACAAATAATACAGAATGGGAGGGATGTAGAAAAGCACGAAAAAGGAATAACCAGTAAAATATATAGGATAATAATCGAAATAAAGGAAGGAAAAACAAAAAATAATACCCTTAAGGGGGTTTGGGAAGAAGATTTAGGGTTAAAAATAAAGGAAACAGAGTGGCAACAATTATGGAGACAAAGACATTTAAAAAATTTATCAATAAGGGTTAAAGAAAATTATTATAAGTTAATATGGAAATGGTACCTTACACCAGTAAGAATAACAAACATAAATAAAAACTACTGGAAAAATTGCTGGAGAGGATGCCAAGAAACAGGAACATACATACATACAGTATGTGGTGGCAATGTAAATATGTAAGTAAATTTTGGGTAAAAGTATTTAGAGAAATAGAAGATATAATGAATATTAAAATTGAAAGAACTCCTAGTATAGCTTTATTATCATTATATAATAATAAACAATTGGGAAAAAAGATAAAGATGCAATAACAAACCTATTAACAATAGCTAGATTGCTTATAGCAAGGAATTGGAAAAAAGAAATAAATATACAAATAGAGGAATGGTACAAAGAAGTGTGGAAATTGGCAATAAATGACAAGTTAACATGTATATTAAAAGTAAAAAGAGGTATATGGAAACAAAGTGATTTCGGTGAGGTATGGAAAAATTCATCGAAAAAGGACGAAAGAAGACAAGTTACCTCCAAAAGAAGAAATGAAATTTTGGACAAATGATATGTAAAAGCTATGGCTTGGGAAGGGGGGAGGGGAGCACAGTGGTGATGGATACAAAAATGTACAAGAAAAATAACGGCAGACGCCAAAGATTTAAGTATTGTATTGTAGCTAGTAATGAACAACATGAATCCGCTGTAAAATAGACATTGTATAATAATTGTGTTGACAATGATAAAATAATAAAAAAAATTAAACCAAACAAAAAAAACCTAATACTGCAATCCTAAATGGAAATAGTAGAATAAAATTGATAATCATTAATAATTTCTGAAGCATTGGCAGCTCCATTTCACTCTTGACAACAGTAAATGTTTTGAACCTACCTCCCTCCAAACAGAGAGTATCCCAATTTTTGGTCAAGGAGTCTAATCCTCAACCCTCGGGAAAGCTAGGGTTTAGAAAATCCAGGCCTCCTATAATCTGTCCTGGAACAGTCTATTTGGGGAGTTAATTCTAGTTGGGACAGAGCCAGAGGTAGAATGATGGCTTTGTATTTTTCCATGAGCATGTCTAGGTCCCCCATAGCATACATAGCTACTAGGCATGGTTTAGAATCCTAAAATGGTGAATCGTAAATCAAATGGGGGATTTTTTTGATTAGTATATCAAAGACTTACAAAAAATTTCCCAAAAATTTCGGAAATGTATCCTTCCTTGCCTTTGAGCAGCAATATCTATGCCAAAGGTGAAACACACTTTGTTGGAACTTGTCTGTTGCTGTGTCTGTTTGAATGGCATTGATGGCGATGACATTCAAGCCATATTTTTTTTTAAAGTTCCATTTAAAGTCACATATTGTAACCTATTTTCTAGGCATGATAACAAATCGAAAAATGGCGATTCTAAAATCAAATGGGGGGGATTTTTTTGATTAGTATATCAAAGACTTACAAAAAATTTCCCAAAAATTTCTGAAATGTAACTTAATTACTTACGAAATTGGTTAGCAGTTCTAAAGTAGGCAAAGCAAGGAAACAGGACTGATACTGTTTTAAACACAGGCAAATCAAGGGGCAACATTTCCCTTGGTTTCCTTGCAGGGAGATATAAAGCATTAATATATTATTATTATTAATATTATTAAAGGACAGGGTTCCTTTGCAGGGACACATATAATGCATTAATATATTATTATTAATATTATTAAAGGACAGGGTTCCTTTGCAGGGACACATATAATGCATTAATATATTATTATTAATAATATCATTAAATAAATGCCTAGGCCTACCTCTGGTGCAGGCCTTGCTAATCTGTAGAGTTCTCCTCACTCCATCTTTTTTTTCCCCATTCAGTTTTACCATAGCAGTCTAGGACCTCCGTTGGAACTCTATGGCTTTTCTTGATTCTGAACTCTTCCTTCTCCTCTCCGTGCTCTTTTCACTCCTGCTGCCCTTCTCTCAGCAGTTCTTATGTCCTCCTACTCTGTTCTTCTATCTAAACCCCCTTCCTGGGTGTTTAAATTGCTTTTTTCGTCAGTCCTCCAGCCCCTCTAGGAGTCCCAATTTCAGGCTCTCTATGGTTTCCGGCTCCCTTTTCACTTCCTGGAGGAGGCCTTCCACTCTAATTAGGCTTCAAGCATGGAAAGGCCCCGATTTCACTGTGAGTTATATCTGCAAAGCTATTTTGGAGGGGGAAATTTTCCTGTTGGGGGGACATCCGAAATATTTAATAATCTAACGAAATTTTGGGCCCAGGGGGTGCGTAAAAGAAAGTCCACTTCCGGGATTGGCCTTGCGATCCGTATAAACTTGAAAGGCCCATTACATACGAATCACTTACGATTTCTTTTAATTTCCGTTTCATTTTTCTCATGCCTAATAGCTACATAAGCATACAAACACAGAAGGGCACAGACTGAACAATGTAATTCCCTTTGTCCAACAGAACTAGAGTTTAGGATTACCTCGCCTGTTGGTAATATATGCACACACATTGTATATATCAGCATAATAGCTACACTGTCACCTTTGGTGATGGCTTTATCATATGATATTGTGTGCATTCTGCTATTGGCTTGTTTCTCCCCTGCCCTTCACAATTCTCCCATCAATAGCTCACCATTCTACACCCTTCCCATCCTATCTTGGTGTGATGGGTCCCTTCTGCTACTGTGATTATTTTGGTGCAAATGATCACTTCTCCTTCTCTCTTGCTCTCACCTCCATCTCTATTCCCAAGTTGGCTGTTTTTCTTTTATTTGTTCTTTACCTTTTTAAAGAACATGCTAGAATTATACAATTGTGATGGTGGTGGTGATTATGATGATGATGACATTGCAATAGGGCAAGAAGACTGGGCTACGTGGGTGTGATAGATTGCAATGGCAAATAGACATACAACTGCATTAATGAAGGAAGATGCACTATTGTCGCTGGTCAATGTGGTATATAACTATCCACTATTGATATCAACATGATTGTTATGGAATAATGGGTTAGTGTGTTAAAAGTTCTTTGTATTAAAAAGTAATTTTAGAAATTTCTATCATTTCTTTTGTTTCAGATAATGGCAATCAACCTTGTAATTATGGAAACGTCACCGTAAGAAGAAGAGCACTCAAGAGCCAGCTTCCAACCCCCCAGAGGAGCGCCGGGAAACCTCCCAGGCCACCCAGCAGCGGAGCAGGCCGGTGATTTATCGCGACCACAGAGCTCCTAAGACTTCAAGGACCTCGGCTGACCCACTATGGTGGAGGAAGCCTAGAGTGTACAAGTCTAGGACGTTCTGGGGTCTGAGCTCTGGAAGCTGGAGCAGATCGGACACCTCTAAGTCACCGGGACCAGAGGGTATAGACGGTGACTCTTTAGGAGCTCCACAGCTCCTTTCCTTTGATTGTATGACAGATCTTAATGGTAGGCAATTCTCTCAGCTTGCACAGGACCTGAGTTGTAACTCGGTCCCATGTCTTTGCCCATGTCTTTGCTATCTTTTCCGTGTTGCTGTTGTTATGTGTCAAACTCTGTAAACCGCTCCGAGCCCTCGGGGAGTGGTGGTATAAAAGTTTGAAGTATAAATAAAATAAATAATAAAATAATCTATTATTTTTGTTTGTTTGTTTTGTTTTGTCATTTTATCCTCCTTTTTTCTTTGACATATACCTCTATCTGTTGTCTGTCCTGTTTAACGGCAATTAATGTTTGCCGCATATGTATTCTGTGATTTACCCTGAGTCCCCTTCGAGGTGAGAAGGGTGGGATAGAAAAGCTTTAAATAAAAATAAATAAATAAATGTACAGAATTCAAGCCAGGCGAACATTTGGGTGAGCATAAGGATTTTATTTTGGATTTTTAAAATGACTGCTTGGATTGCAGAAGATGAAGAGAGGGCTTTTTGAAAGGTAGAAGAGCAACCAATCATAACCAGTGTGGGCTTCAAAAGCTTAACCAAAGTTTGCACCAGTAACATTTAGCACTAAGTGGAATCTATCCACTGACCCATGAAAAGGTCCATAGAGCAGAACCAGTCAATGGTTTGAGGACTTGGATAAGAGGGACTCTTACTGACTTGCAACAGGAAATTGTGGGTTTTTTGCTTACTCCATGCTGGTGCCTGAGGAGAGGGCAACCTTTCTTTATGACGTAGTAATGTGTTAGACACATGGACACAATGTGAGATGGGATAGCAGCCTAATAAATCCATATGAATGAAGGGCAACTATTCTGAGATGCCTCTCAAAGATAGTGCATTGATAGAAACAAAATAATCTCTTATCTTGCATTTGTAGACAAAACCCTTGCACTCCAGGATTATTAGCTACTGGTTTTCTTGTTATCTTATTAGATAATCTGTCATTCTATAAAGCTGTGTCCAATCCATTGTCTTCTTCATTCACTCCAGGAAGGGGCAGAGACATGCAGAATATATTAGGAGTATCAACTATGCCAAAAACAAGAAAGTATGTTCAACAGTGGAATTTGTTTCTGACTCCACATACAAACACTTTGGATGTACTAAAGCAGCGTATTTCTGACAGTTTTTTGTATCACATCTTGATACAGATTATCTCTCACTGGAAGAGGCTTTAAGTTGCTTTAAACACTGAGATCCCCTTTATGCAGTTATCAATAGACAGATGAATCAGAACATCAGTTTTTGTAGTTTTGTGCAAGTCAAAAAACCAAGCAAACTCTGTCACTATTTCACACAATACAAATAGAATGAAAATGCAATGTAATTATGAAAATTCTATTAATTTTCATAACTTATGATCATTTGGACTTGTTTGTTTTCTCTTTCCACATACTTGCATAGCCACAGTCAAACAACACTGTTTTATATCATCACAATCATATATACAAGAAAAGAATTAAACAAATATGTTCAATTTCCAAGAATTTGTTACACATGGTTCTTTACAGAGGCAAAGAAAAATGTACCACACATCTATTTGTGCAGAACGAGACAAATACAGACATCTTTTTTGTCGAACTTTACTCATTTTTTTGCATTGTTCATATGATAAACCAAACTGGAGAAATAATATATTACAAGTCATAATGTTACCTTTGAGATTGCAACATTAGTAATGATGCTTTTTAATATAAAAGAGTGTGACTGTTAGAAATGCAGGTTTTATGTAGTGAGTCAAATGAGTATTTGATACTTCTAAAAGATCACACTTGGTCATGTAACAGAAATTGGGGCATGTCTATATTTTAAGTAAACAACTTTAAAGTATCAGAAATACTATATTAGCAATACACAAATTAATTAGTTGCTGTCAAACATATATGTAGAAAAAATGATGGTGAATTAGGTAAAAACATAAGGTACCTAAGGCATCTGAAACTGCAAATTTATACACATTAACCTTACTGAGGGTGATGTTGTCTCTTTTGCCCAATGGAATCCTATGGTGTGGGTTTCATGGTTTTACTTTTCTGTTTTGATACTTTTCCAGTGAAGCATGCAAAACTCTAGCTCATTCTCTTTCTCCCTTGCTCCAGGTGTTGATATGTCCTTTCTTTTACTGTGGGTAATTTTCAAATCAACAAAATCTGGTTGCTTTCAAATTTATTCAAGCACATTCTCCTAACCCTGAGGGAAAGAACATTAGCAAAGATGAGGAGTTTAGTCATTTTTATGCAGAAGGCAAACTGCGTGGAAGGGCAGGAGCAATCAAACCAACAACAAACACCTCCTTTCCTTTGTCAGATTCTGTGTTTTAAGCAAGAAGAGCATCAACAGTCAATGCAAATAGCCCAGCCACGGGAATTAAAGTTATACCTCATCATTAGATCATTAGGTCCAAAGAAAATATTATTTAAAATATCACAATTACTCCCTACCCTTTCAATATTCATTATTGATTCCCCATCTACCCTATTTCTTCTGCAAGGCACATTCTATCTTCATACATGAAAACTCATTGCACCCAAAGCTGGTAACATACAGAGCATTATTTGTTTGTAGAGCTCCACAGGATATGATTAAATGCTTTAAAGTAAATAATGGTTCGAGGTGATGTTAATGGGTTAGTGATTCTATTCTAGGATTAGTCTGATCATTAAAGGGGATCACCAAAGTGCTGAACCTATTTTATGATTGTAATTCAGTACCATGGATAGCACTAATGAAATACCATTGATTGATTAGGGATATGATTCTTTACGAATTTCATTTTCAAACCGATAGTTAGTTTTATTAATTTTATTCCTATTGCAAGAAAGCCTTCAAAAACTGCCTTTTTAAAACAATTCACAGTTCAGGACTTATTTTGTGAATTTTTTCTACACACTTCTTTGCACAGAAAATATTCTTATTCACCAAAAATTATTGCAACCAGGGATTTATTTTACATGCAAATTAATTTTTGCTATGCAAAAAAGTGTAAATTTTGCATAGAAAAAGTTGTAAACAGCAAAAATTCTCATCAGACTTCAAAAAATTGAGGAACTATTTTGTGAATATTTTTTTACATCCCTAACATTTATCAAGGTGTTCAAGATCATAATAATATAGCCAAGGGTATGTTTTGAAATTTTTTAATACAGTTTTCTGTCTGAAATCATTCTTCCAGGTTTATAAACACTAATATTTACTAAGAGATTAAAGCAGAATCAATACATGAAACCCAAGGAAAATAATCTTCCTCCTTTCCTTAAAGATTTCATCCATACAGAAGACATGAAGTATATTAATGTGATATCAGGGGCACTTGAAAAATCAACTATTTGTGGATAATGATAAATACTTTTAGAAAAATGCATCTTTGCCAGGGTTCATGTGAGCTAAAGTATATGCATAAGTGGCAACAACCAAGATATGTGTGCATAGAAATCTATTTCTGAAACAAATCACTTTTTATGTATTGATCCATAAATCCCTTCCTGTTTTCATATTATTTTTCTTATTAAAACTAATGTAAACATTTGCATGCATTTAAATGACAGCTTTATATGTATTGTTGCTCACAATATGCTCATCCAAAAGCATTACCCCTCAAAAATATTCATTGTGAAAAAGATTTTCAAACATTTTGATGTTTACAAAATAATAATTTTTGAACTGATACTTGTATAGAAGCATGGGATCTGGTCTGGATGACAAAATTCCCATCCAGGCTTTAATATTGGCATTTTTATTACAATTCACGAATTCTTTTTGTAGATTTCTGCCAGAAAATATAGCTTCAATGGTAATTCATTTTTACTGCACTTTTACCTCTTCCTCCAGTCCTCTTTTCTATCTTCTCTTCTTTAAACATTCATTTTTCCCTGCTTAAATGTCAGTGAGAGCATATATTAAGTCACAGTTGTTGTTTTAAGATAAATGTCTGGACAGTTCATTGATACTATGATCTGTAGAATTTAGGGAGTGTTATCTTCTGAATGTAGCTCATACATCTAAATCAAGGTTGTTATCCTAGATAAGAGAATGGAAAAGAAACAAACTAGCAAGAAAGTCATTTTTTCCATTCACAGAACTTGTTCAACTGAGATTTTGTCCTGAGCTTACAAAGGTTACTTTGCATCTACAGCTCCCAGAATCCCACAGGCAGCTGGATTTGGCTCCTCATTAGTCTCCATCATCTTCTCCCTCCCCCTCCCCCCCTCTCTCTAGGCCTAAACTCAAATATGTCCAGTACAAAGCTGAAATATACCCAGCATAACCCCATGACACAGGTAAAATGGGGCTGGACAGTAGACTGCTGTTAAGTGCTTTTGGAATGGGTTAACTGGCCAAACCCTAAGTGGGTTTACCAGTGGGTCATCTAAATCCTGGAGAGAAGTGGACAATGGGTCACCCCAAGTCTCTGTCCTGGGCCCAGTGCAATTCAATGACTTCAGTGATGGAATAGAAAATATGCTTATCAAATTTTCAGATGACACCAAATTGGAAGGGATAACTAATACTCCAAAGGACATAATCTGAATCCCAAATGCCTTTAACAAATTAGAGTCATGGCCCAAAACTAACCAAATGAATGCTAACAAGTAGAAATGTAGGATACTACACTTAGGCAATAAAAGTTAAACACACAGATATATGATGGATGACACCTGGCTTGAAAACAGTCCACGTGAAAGGGATCTTGGAGTTTGAGGACATCATCACATTGAGGTACAAAGAGTGGGCAATATTGATGGGATTTGCCAGGCAGAGTGGTAAATCCAGTGGGCAGTGGGGAAACCCATCACCCTGCACCTTGTATCATCCTCTTACCCATCCCACAGGGGGGGAGCGTTGCCACCCATCTCCCCCCCCCCCACACTCATTGCCACTGTCCATGTCACTCAAGTATACAACCTGGAGAAAGCATTTATGATTTAGAAACAGCAGGCTGACAAATTCAGATATGTTTTCTGGTTCAGATTACAATCCCATGTTAGGGGCTAGAAATCTTTGGCTCTCTAGATAGTGGAGATTACTAGTCCCAAAACCCATTATTGTTGGTCAGGCTAAGTGAGTCTGAAGAAAGTCATCAACCAAAACATATGGATGGCCAAAGATGCCTTTCAATATACCTGGATGCAGAAGAATTTTGGGCTCCCAGTTCTGGTTTCTTTGAACCAGATCTTCACCAAATATGTGTTTCTCATATGTCTGTAGCAGTCACATGGACACACTTTACACAGGGCTTCATAACTTGGCCTTGATTTTACCTATTACATTTAGTGAACAAGAGGTGTTTGAATTATGATATATAGATGAAGGACTCTTTTTCTCCCTTCAAGAGAAGTGTTTTTACTGTGTGGTATTCTGGATGAACAGGACTGAATGAAAATAGATGTTCACATTCATCAAAACTCTCACAATGTCATCTCACCTGCATGTAGCACAAGACCTTGTATTTCCATGTACAGCAAAAAGACAAAATCTCTTAACATCTTCCTTTGAGCTGCTAAGTGTTTTCACACATTTTATTTTATAGTTTAAAATATTAAATTTAGTCACCTAGTACTTAAGATAAGATTAAAATAAGGTAGGTGAGAATGGAAATGGGTCAGGAGTATTTGAATAATCTGTTTCTATGGAAAGCTGTTAAAAAGAATCACTTTAAATAAATGGAGGCTATGAGCTAATGCGTTTTGGCATTTACAAAGCATTCAGCTGTGGAGAAATTTTCATAGGCAGAAGTAGTAGCAAAAATAAGCACAAAGAGAGTGAGCAGTATAAATAAAAATCATAACAGGAAAAAGCTTACAAATAATGTACAACCAGATTTAAAAGCTTATAGTTACTTTCAAATATTGTGCTTACTTGAATCTAATGCTCACCCTTTTAAAGCTAAATTAAGGTGTACATTAGATTTGCATAATGTGGTAATCTTAGTGCTGAGCCCAAGCAAAAGGGGAAGCAACTTCAGGAGCTGTATCTGGAGCTCCGATTTGACAAACCTCATCTCTAATTTAATTGCCATAGCTATGAGATAAGCATGGTTAGGTACTGTCGGAATCTTCATAATTTGGAATAAAGTCGGAAAAATTACCTTTATGAAGCGATTTTGAAGTTTTTGAGGAAACCGGAAGTCCCTTTGCTCTTCCTAAGCTTTTCCTGCCATTTTTGTTATGAGTCGGAAATGATTCAGCTTTTCCCCGCTTCTGGTCCCTGGCCTCGGCTCAAGCCAGAGAAGCCAGTTTTAAACCAGAGAAGGATGAATTTCCTTATTTTGCTTTTCCCGCTTCTGGCTCAAGTCAGAGAAGCCAGTTTTAAACCAGAGAAAGAAGAAATTTCCTGGCCTCAGCTCAAGCCAGAGAAGCCCGTTTTAAAGCCAGTTTTAAACCAGTAAAGGAAGGAATTTCCTCTGCTTGCTTTTATTTATTTATTTATTTAAAACTTTTGTGCCCCGACCTTCTCAGCTCTATCGAGGGACTCAGACCGGCATAACAGCAGAAATTCAATGCTATACAATTTAAAAACAACAACTACAACAACATATTAAAATACATTAAAACCCAGCATAAAACCACATTGCCATTAAAACAGTTCCACTCAATCTGTAAACGTGGTCTTACATTCAGACAATAGCCAATCTCAGCCTATTCTGGGAAGGCTTGGTTCCACATCCAGGTCTTCACTAGCCTTCTAAAGGACAACAGAGCTCCTGGAGTAAAACAACTACTTTCAAAGTAAAGGCCACCCAATGAAACAGGAAATAACACTTTCAAACCATTAATGAAGAATTCAGAAGTCTCTGAAGTTTTGGAAAGTTTTGAACCTTTCCCCCCGTGAAAATCGGAATTGACCCCCTACATCTGACACGAGTTTTGAACCATTTTTAAAATCAAACAAGCCTACTATGCAATGCTGGGATTTGTAGTTTGGTGAAGTATCAACATTCTTTGACAGCCCCCATGTTCCCAAACTACGGCTTCATGACTCTATAGCATTGAGCCAGGGCAGTTAAAGTGGATTCATTCTACCGCATAGATGCATCCAAGGTTTGGTGTTCTAACACCAAAGAAGGAATTACAAGAAAGCAGCTGCTGTAATGTGCACTCTTTTTGGCAAAATTACAAAGAGTGTACTTTTTGCCACTGTACATTACATTTGCCAGCAAATACTTCTTGGTTTCAGGGCTGTGAAAATTGAGGTGTGTATTACATTTGATGGTGCATTAGACTCGAGTAAATACGAGTAGTGTTTCCAATAACCACATTATGAGAACCAGCATTATGAGGTGACTGGGAGACTGGAATATGGTCTGATTCCCCACTTGGCCACAGAAAAAACACTTGGGTAATCTTATGTGAGCCACACACTCTTCAACCACAAAAACCATGTGCTACTTTCATTGTTGGCTCATTGTAAATTGGAAATGACCTGAAAGCACACAAAAAAATATGACATTGCCTTATGATTGTAATTTGATGAAGTATACACTCATCATTTTTGCTGGCAAAGCACTATGCTTTTTAGTTACTTTTATAGTTGTTGATGCTAAAATAAGAGAGATTAACATAAGTTAAAAAGCAATTTAACAGGCGATAGGATGACATCCTGTGTTTTATAAAAGTTTTTTCCCAATCAGTTTCAAAATATATTGGAATCCCACTATCCTCAGCAAACAGACATATTCCCAGAATTCAGGAGAGATAATAGTAATAATAATAATAATAATAATAATCTCATTCTCAAAAAACCAACATTTTGGCTGAAAAATGTGCCACTGGAAAGCAACGCTAGCAACTTTCATGCCATTCTGTGTAAATCATATGATCTGTTTTGAAAACTAACATATTACATGATTAATCAATTAATTAATCAATTATTGATATTGTAACAAATAAAATAATTTCTGTTGTCAGTGTCAGTTGAAATGAACTAAATTTCACTTTCCAACATTGAATTTTGTCACATTAATTTTGAGGCCAAATATTTCAGGTTCTTGTTAGTCATACTTGAGGGTAGGGAATGGACTTTTGTTTTATAGATTAATTGTGTATTATAAATAAGACAAAAAGGAATTGTTTGGGGATAAACGGCTGGGAGAATACAGCAAATCTCCAGGAAATAAGGAGATGAATGGACTGAGTAAAAAGAATTATTTTACCCCACGAAGGAGAAAAGTGGAAGTCACCTATATGTGGGGGGTTTTTCTTCTCTCCCCCACATTTCCCTTTTTCTCCTCACCATTCCTATCACTTTTTTGTTATGTATTTTTTTCTGGGTGAAATGTCTTTATTATTTGTAACACATATATTCACAAAACCAATAAAAATAATTTACAAAAATATTTCAGGTTCTTGTTAGTCATACTTGAGGGTAGGGAATGGACTTTAATAATTATCAACTCAAACCATCAGTTTATATTGAAGGTTGTTAGAAATTGCAGTCCAGCAGCATCTGCAGGTTGTTCCTTGTGTCTCTCACACTTTTCTGTGAACGTTATTACACAAGATCAATAATGCTCAGCTATGGAAGGATAAAAGCACTGGTTGATTGTGCTCACTGCATGATGTCATGGCTGTCCCATAGTCACATTGTGGTTGATTTGTACCTGGATCATCTCTGTTCATTAATGGAAAAAACTCATAAATGAAACTAATTTCACTGTTGTTCCATGGTTCTTTCCTGTGAAATATTCCCCCTTTCCTGCAGTCTCAGGTCTGTAAAGATGAGAAAAATCTTGTGAGTGCATTTACACTGTGCAATTGTATAGTTGCAACAAAACAGGGGAAGCAGAAAAGATAAGTAAAATAGGAAAAAGTAATTTGGGTAGGAAGTGAGGCTGTGCAAAAGACTTATCATGGGAATTTGCATCAATAGATTGTCAGCATTGCACAATTACACCCCAAAAATTCTCCAATAACAGTGCATTTTCATTTGTTTAAACAATAGTAATGCTAGAAGATATCAGGCTAGTGTGATAAAGTCCTCAGTGAAATGTTATAGAACTTATAGTAATATAAATGGTATCTAAGTGCAGTTGACTTAAAGTGATGCAGAGAAACTTCTTTACATGTTTATGACCAGCCCTGGCCATCAATAGATCTCTCAATGTTGCAGATTTAATTTGGGCTCTTACATATATTTTAAAAAATGATTGCAGATGATTGCAGACTTCTTCCATGACTGATCTTGTCTTATTATGACTACTAAGGACTTCATCAGATGGGCAAAATTGCCCATTCTATGACTCTTGGTCCTCTCTTCAGGAAAAAATAGCCCTCCGGATTCCATCCCATGATGTTGATCTACTCCTGGCAGGGCTCTGCACTTTAAGAGAGGTTCAAGCATCACAGGAGTCAGTACTAGCAACACAGGAGATTTCCCATGTTGTAGGTTCCAGCCTGCTGGGCTTGGGGAGACCCCGGGGGTTCCGGACCAGCTACCAGCTGACTCAGGAGAGTCAGAGGATGATGGGTGGCCTGAGGCTTATGACACTTCAGAAGAGAGCCTGCAATGGGATAATACATGGCTGCAAGGTTATGGGACTTCAGATGGGTTTAGTGAAGATTCCATGGAAATAGACTCAGATGAATATGAAAGACCAGGTGGCCTTGGGTCTCAAGAAAGAGTGGCTACTCCCTTCCCAGATGGTGCGATGGGAAACGAGGAGTTGCCCGGTTCCCATTCTGATAATGATGCAGCTGAACACACTAATGAGAAAGAATTCAACAGGAGAGCCAGTATCTTGGCTTCAATGAGAGATTGGAGAAAGGGGTTGCGTTGGACGTACAAGAGTTAGATTCCTATATCAATCTGGTCTGGGAAAGTTCTCGCCAGACTTGAAGCCACGTTTGGCTTGATCACGTCTCTTATTCCTGTCTCCCAAGTTCTTGTTAACCGCCAGGGCGGTTTGGACTATGTTTCCATAGACCACAGTTGTGGCCTGAATCAAGTGCTACTTTGACCGCCAGGGCGGTTGCTTTTGCTTTGGAACTTTGCTTTGGGATTTCAATCCGCTTGGATTATAAGTCAAGGACTAAATTGAACTCTATTTGGATTGCTTTATTTTAACCTCTTTGGACTATTCTATACCTTTATTCTAAATAAAAGAACATTTATTACATCTGCCTGTGTCGGTGTGATCTAGGGGGGACTGCCCGGGGTCTGAGGTGCAACACATGTTGAATAGAAAACAACAGGGGGAAGCCGGGCAGCAACTCTTTCCCCCATGGGAAAAGGTGAGGATGATCCATGGGAAATCCCCCCCAGACCTCCCTCCCTCTGCATATCTTCAACCTACATTGACCATCTTAATTTCCTTAGAGGTAGTGGCAGTCTTCCCCTCCAGATGCCCATTGAGTGAATATTAGATGGATTTAGAACTCTTCTGGGACTGGTCCAGGTTCAGCCCTCATATGGTGATATTGTACATAAGGAAAGTCACTTCACAGGGTTGATAAATTTGTGGAGTGAGAGATAGCTTATGAGAGGGGCTGCAAATCCTCACATATGTATGTGTGGGTAAGGTGTAATCTCAATCCTTTTATTTAGATCTAACTACAGAAAGCTCTCAATTTACTTCAGCTTTAAGAGACAAGTGTCAATCAACGCAAATTCTAATCTAAATTATAGAGCTAGGAGGATTTACCAGGAAATTTTCCTATCTGGTTTCTCTTTCCTATGCATAAACTTGCATATCATTCAAATACTTTTCTTTCTTTTTGCACAGAAGGAAATTCAGAGCGTTCATCATCTTGTCATAACATGGCATCATTTCATTTCTTTCTAGGTAAAGTTATTTCTATTAGTGGAACATGTCATTTTCTTCCCCAGAACCTCCTTAAACAACATTATATAATGCTGATACATCACTGAGAATGTGCACCAAATCTTAAAGCCACAAAGCACATAGACCTGCATCAATTTGTCTAAAGCTTGGCACCAATAACATTTTGTTAAAGAGCTAAATTAACTGCAAATATCATCCAAGTCTTCATATATAACAAAGGAGAAATCTTAAAATTGGTCTCCTGTTACAACCTAGGCTAGACAATGATCATGTGATAAAATAGAGAGAAAGATCTCCCCTTGCTCAAGGCTCCTTCCCTCACTTAGATCTTCTTCACTCTATCTTACTTCCTCTCCAATCCTTATAACTATGTTCTTCTATTTTCTTCTATTCTTTATAGCCTTTGCAGTCATTTCCTTCTGAGAAAGGCCAGAGCAGAATCATTTTACTGCAGATTGACAATGATGACAATGGAAGCTATTAACCACTGGATAGCCTCATTAGTAAACGTTTAGTCTAGTCCTAATTTAAAACCACGTTACTGTAGTCACACTCACCTTGTATTACTCAGTTCTTTCTCTTTCTGGCATATTATACATTGCAAGTCCATGTTGGGAACTGCTTTTCATTTTATAAAACTTTAAAATAAATCACATATACTGATCATTTTGTACAAAATAATGGCCATATCTAGAGAATTGAGGTCTAAAAATATAGCTATTTCAAACTCTGATGCATTTTTGTCCTAAGATTTCCCCATGATCTTAATGGTGTTTACTCTTAAGTAAATGTGCATGAGATTGCAGCTGCAAAAATTTGATTCTAACCAAATTTACATAGAAATAAATTGACTCCAGTGACTCAAATGGAGACTTTATCCTGATATCATTTGTTAGAATGCATAGAACTATGTGTCCAGTTTTCTTATGTTGCCATTTTACTTGAATGCAAATGTTCAATTTAAAGATTATCTGACTTTCATCTCAATTCTTGTTCCTGCATTCCTTCTCTTGAAACAAGAAGTTTAGTTACTTTATAATCTGCAAATGCTTCTCTTAAATTCAGGCAAATTAAAGATATGCCCAAGAGCAATATAAGAAAACAACAATAATGTTGTGTTTATAGGCAGTCTCTTGCATATATATTTAGGAGCACCATTTATATTCTCCAGACAGCCTGGTCAGGAGAAGGATTTGAGCGCTACCTAACTAGGTCCATTGGACCTGCGGCTTAGTTATGCCAGGGTCTTCCAGACATCTTAGCGGGTGATATATTACAGACATATAAAGATCCCTGTCATCTCCTCTAACAACTGAATGGCTGGGGTGGGGAAGCTATGGGGATTCCACAGATGAAATGGGAAGGGGTTTTCTAGTTACAGAGAAGAAAGTAAAAAGGGGTGTGTGTATCAAACATACTACCTAGGATGCATTTACATCAGACCTGGGTAATTGCCGGCCCTCCATGTGTTTTGGACTCCAAATCCCAGAAATCCTAACAGCTGGTAAACTGGCTAGGATTTCTGGGAGTTGAAGTCCAAAACACCTGGAGGGCCGGCAATTGCCCAGGTCTGATTTAAATAGTAGACTGAATGCAATTTGATACCACTTTTTCTGCCTATTGGATACACTCATCTATGTCAGTATCCCAGTTCAAGTAAACTATCTATGTGATGTAGGGTGAATCTACATGATCATGAACATCCAGATTCACCCTGAATTGACATTCCACTAGTTCCAATGACTATCACAGGTTACTGGATTTATCCAGTTTTGGATAGTATTGGGGGATATTCCAGAGTTTGCTGAAAACTCTAAAGTATTCTGTAGGTTTAGGGCCATCTGGACAATTGCATCTGTTCTGATTTGGACCAGTCTTCTCTCCAGGTGGAATACCATCGTTATCACGCTGCCTCTGCACTCAGTAGTACAAGGAAAAAGAGGCTGGATTTTGTACATGTTGCTGCCACAAAGTTCTATGTGAATTCTTGGCCATTGTGGACACCCCATTCTGACATCAACAGGGATGTTGGTGTGCATCGCTACCCCCAGACTGGCTACAGATTTACTATTCAGTGTTGACTCATTCATAATTTAGGCCCCCCAATAGGGAGAGACAGAATTAGTAATCCAGATTAGTTCTGGATATCATGTCCTTGGCCTGCATTTTCTTTATCTTGACATGCTGTAATTAGTAATTAAGTCAATTTTCAAATGCTGTGAATGACCGTTTATATGTAAGTACAGCTTACTCATGTGCATGTCTTTTTAAATAGAACATAAGTAATTAGTAGCCTTTTGTTCAACACCATTTTCCCTATAGTTTTCAAGTCCCAAGGGGATTCACTGATACTACTGTGGCTTTCTGGTGTGGAGAGTTTGGACTGGGGAGTAGGTTAGACCAGTGCTGTCCAACTTCTGGCGGGTCCAGGGCCGGATAAGAGGTCACTGATGACCTACGGGGCCACTCGGCCCCGCCCCAGGCCCTGCCCCAGCCCAGCCCCCCACCCCCCTAAAGCCGCCGAAAAGGAGGAGTAGGCGGCGCCAAGAGCAGCGTCACAGGCCTGGCGTGACGCGCTGCTCTTGGCACCGCCTACTCCTCCTTTCAGCGCCCCTCCTTCCTGGGCTGGGGGAGCCGCGAAAAGGAGGAGTAGGAGGTGCCAAGAGCAGCGCGTCACGCCAGGCCTGTGACGCTGCTCTTGGCGCCGCCTTCTGCCCTTTTTCGGCGGCTCCCCTGCCCTAGGAAGGGGGCGCAGAGGGCAGAAGGCGGCACCAACGGCCCGCGTCACAGGCCTGGTGTGACGTGTGCCCCTTGGCACCGCCTACTCCTCCTTTCGGCGCCCCCCTCCCTTCCTAGGCTGGGGGAGCCGCCGAAAAGGAGGAGTAGGCGGCGCCAAGAGGAGCGCATCACGCCAGGCCTGTGACACGCTGCTCTTGGCGCTGCCTTCTGCCCTTTTTCGGCGGCTACCCCAGCCTAGGAAGGGAGGGGGCACCGAAAAGGAGGAGTAGGCGGTGCCAAGGGGCAGCGCGTCACGCCAGGCCTGTGACGCTGCCGTTGGCGCCGCCTTCTGCCCTTTCGGCGCCCCCTCCCTTCCTAGGTAGGGAGGGTGCCAAAAAGGAGGAGCTAGCTCTCTTCCTCCTCCCTGCCCCGCCTCCCCCGCCCCCCCGGTTGCCATTTTTTAAAAAAAATCGATTTTTTAAAATTTAAAAATGGCGGCTGAGGGCATAGGTGAGCCGTGTCCAACAGGCTACGGGGCCGGATCCGGCCCCGGGGCCAGTTGGACAGCCCTGGGTTAGACAATATAGGTCCAAAGGGAAAGGAATAGAAGGGCACACTCCATCTGTGCTCATGCTCTCATTTCCTTTTTTCTCTCTTAATTGTCTGACCGGCCTCCCTGTTGTCTCCACTTTATACCTGAAATCAGAAGCACATATTTCTATGGCTTAATAGCTGTGGATAATAAATTGAATAGGTCACAAAGGTCTAGAACAGTGTTTCCCAATCTTTTTTGAGCTGTGGCACACTTTTAACATTAAAAAAATCCGGGGACACACCACCAACCAAAATGACACAAAAGGACACTCCAACACAGTAAAGATGGGCTGGGGGATGGAGGCCTGCTGGGAGCAGCTGCTGGGAGTGCTGAAGCCAGGGGAGGGGGAGGAGCCAGGCCGCGCCATGCCCCACACCCTCCCCCTGGCTTCAGGTCTCCCACAGCTTCTCCAGCCTTGAGGGGGCAGTGCCAAGCCAGCGGGGGCAGAGCCAGCCCAATGCTGGCTTGGTAGTCCCCTCAAGGCTGGAGAAGCTGTAGGAGAGCGGAGGCCGGGGGAGGGGGCAGAGCCAGGCTATGCCATGCCCTGCCCCCTCCCCTGGCTTCCGCTCTCCCACAGCTTCTCCAGCCTTGAGGGGGCAGTGCCAAGCCAGCGGTGGCAGAGCCAGCACAATGCTGGCTTGGTACTGTCCCCTCAAAACTGGAGAAGCTGTGGGAGAGCGGAAGCCGGGAAAGGGGGCGGAGCCAGGTCAGGCCATGCCCTGCCCCCTCCCCAGCTTCCTCCTCTTCAGCGACCGAGGGGCCAGAGTCATGGCGGGAGTCATGGCGGATTGGAGGCTGTCTGGGTTAACGATCGAAGGAGGTGGTGCCCCGGCCCCTTCTTTTTTTTCTTCACTACCGCCTGGCCCTTCCTCCTCCTCCCCCAAGCAGCAGGAGTTCGGAAGGAGGAGGGGGGAAGGACGGTGGGCAGAGAGCTTTTCTCCCGGCACAGCAGGAGGTCCATCACGGCACACTACTGTGCCGCGTCACAGCGGTTGGGAAACACTGGTCTAGAAGATAGTTCTTGTGCTCCCTCCAAAGAAGCAACATGTGGGTGTGGAAAATTGGTTGTTTGTGTGTTTCTGTTCAGTGTCTCCTACAACTGACTCCAATTCCATTCTGAAATCTGGGACTTTTTTTGTACTTTTGTGTCCTTCTATGAGTTTGAAATGGAGTTTTATCTAGGTGTGGATCAATAATAGTAAAGTAAAAATATTTTTCTCTGAAAGAGAAATGTATGGTATCTATTGAATTATAGTTCTGTTCATTGATGTAACACAATTTTTTTTACATGTGAATGACTGTTCCTTTGATATGACAAATTTCCAGACTTGCTGGGCTTCTGATTCAGCAGTATAACAAATATGATCTCCTACTGATCTGTATCTCTAAGTATCTTAAACTTCAATGGAAGAGGAAGAGGAGGAAAATGAGTGGAATCTTTGCTGAGTGCTGAGGATCTGAGGAAAGATAGTTACTTAAAAGAAACACACATTTACTCAGTCAATGTAGATACAAACGGAATTCTGGGCAAGAGACATGTTTTGAAATGGAGGAATTACTCTTCTGCGTACTACAATGGTGGCTATCCTAGATCCTAATGAAGCAACTGAACATTAGGCAGTCATGCCCACCACTCCTCAAATTAAAGCAAGTTAGTCATTTCAAATGATGAAGTGGGATGAAGAGTGAATGAAAAAGAAAAGGAAAGGCTCAGTGATGATTAAACAAATATGTTGATATATGTTCAGATGCATTAAAGCACTGTTTCTCAACCTGGGGGTTGGGACCTCTGGGGAGGTCACAAGGGGGTTTCAGAGGGGTCACCAAAGATCATCGGAAAGATGTATTTCTGATGGTTTTAGAAACACCTTTAGCGCAGAAGGCTGAGGCTCTCTCCACCTGTCCTTCTCTTCCTTTTTTGAAACAATGAATCCCCTCTCCAAAAGCCTTCCTCTGCTGTGACTGGCTGGCCTCCCAGCCAAGGGGAGTGCTCTTTCTGAGACTCCAAGTGGGGAGGGGAGAGCAGGCGTGTTTAGAGTATGGTACATGGTGCGCATGTGCAGGGGAAGGAGAGCATGCAAAGCTGAAGGGAGGTTTCTGTGTGCAAAGTTTGGCCCAATTCTATAATTGGTGGGGTTCAGAATGCTTTTGATTGTAGAAGAATCCCAGCAACTACAACTCCCAAATGTCAAGGTCTCCACCAGACTTCCCATTTAAGCATATTGAGTATTTGTGCCAAGTTTGATCCAGATCTATCATTGTTTGAGTCCACAGTGCTCTCTGGATGTAGGTGAAATACAACTCCAAAGCTCAAGGTTAATGCCCACCAAACCCTTCCAGTATTGTCTGTTGGTCATGGGAGTTGTGTGTGCCAAGTTTGGTTCAATTCTATCATTGGTGGAGTTCAGAATGTTCTTTGATTGTAGGCTAACTATATAAAATCACCCCCACCCCCACCCCCGCCAACCCTACCAGAATTCAAATGTGGGTGTATCAGGTATTTGTGTCAACTTTGGTCCAGTGAATGAAAATACATCCATACATTTACATTACAGTTCATAACAGTAGCAAAATTATAGTTATGAGATAGCAACAAAAATAATTTTATGGTTGGGTGGTCACCACAACATGAGGAACTGTACTAAGGGGACTCGGCATTAGGAAGGTTGAGAAACACTGCATTAAAGGGATGCAATGAATTACTGCACATCTTCATATCAGAATTTCTTGACACAACTAAAGATCCAGTTAAGAAAATAGTCAACCACTTAGGACTTGGGGGGGGGGCTGACAAAACATTCATTTAAGCCTGTTAAGTTCATTTGCATTTATACCCAAGTTAGATATGCACTGACCTGGTGCAAAAATTAAATGTGCACATCAACTAATTAGGAAGAAAAATGGCATTGACTATGCAGCGGATTATTTACAGGAGGGAACAAATAGATTTCCCTAATTAGAGTGAAGAGAAGAGTGAAGGAAAGGGGAAAGAAAAGTCAGGATAAAAATAGCTATAAATATGGTCAGTGTTCCTCAGAAAAAATATGCCCTAAGAAAAAAGTGGTTTTTCTTTCTCATATGAAAATGGAATAGATAGCATGTGATGACAAGTTCCCAGTAGACTTGTGCACAGATTCGGTTTGGTCTGTTCTCTTCAGCCAATCTGGCTTGTTTGGCTTTTCTGGCTGGCCATAACAGTAAGGGCTAAGCCACCATGTTTATTTCATCCAAAATGAGCCAATGCAGCAGCCAGTCACAGTTCCTCCTCTCCTATTTGGCATAAGGTATCGCATGAAGAAACTGCCACGTGCTTTCATGGGTTTTCCCTGTGAGCCCTGCATGTTGGGCCAATCTGAATAGAAGAATGTTGTGATGTGTCTTACGCAAGCTGTGTCTATTTAATGGGTGGAACACCTCCATTACTCTCAGTTGTGTCTTGGCTCTAGAGACGTGCTTCAGCTTCTCCATTTTATTTTTTGGCTTGGCCTCTCTGTAGCATTGAAACTTTTAGATTTTTCTTTATTTTCCTTTATTTTCTTGATTGTTTTTAATTAGTGGGACTGGGAGTTGGGAAAGTGCAGGACAAGTGGATAGGGTACACACACGTGTGTGTTTGGGGATTTGGGAGAAAGAAAGAGCATCTCTTTGCTCTTGGTATGCTTTTAAAAATATATATTTGGGTGGCTCTGAGAGCCTTTAGTCACCCTTTACCTTTTTTCTCCTCCCCTCCTCTCCTTCAGAAAATACTTTTAAACTGTTGTTGTTGTTATTGTTATTATTATTGATCATAATCCCAGCAAACAAACAGAAAAGCATCATTCTCAGGAGACTACTACCTTGTTACCTACCTACCTATAATTTCATTCCTTTGCAAATAAATTATCTCTGTTTATATTTCTCTCTGTGCTCTTTGACTTCCAAATTTCAAGTAATAAGTATTAGTAAGTATTAGCAATAATCCTTTGGCTGTTGCTTGAAGTAAGAAGAACTACAAAACTTACTTTTGGGCTTTAATCTGTGGAGAAACTTGGCCAGAAACCAATGTCTCTCCTCCTTTCCTTCAGACAATACTTTTAAAATAATAAAAGTAATAATAATAATAGATTTCATATCAAAAGCATTGCATAAATTACTTTAAAACTGATAAAAATAGAGGACGTGCAGACGGCTAAATATCTTTTGACCAAAAACGGGCAACAGCAATGGCATTGTCTGTAGCCTCCAATTCCTCCTCTATACATGAGGGAGGACACAGTGGACAAGCACACCGATGTGGAGTTGTCTGTTCTGCTCCACAGTCACACAAGGTATGGGATTATTTTAGGTAGTGCCATTTTGCCAGGTTGTCTTTTGATCTGCCCACTCCACTTCTGAGTCTATTCGGGGACTTCCAAGTTGCCCATTCTTCATTTGTCCCTGGAGGAAGACCCTCGTGGGGGCCCATCCAGTTGGGATTTCCTGGTTTAGCTGCCCAGACGGATACCCTTGCTGTTGCTGGGGGGAAGCCAAGAGGAGTGGTAGTTCTCATAAAGCTTTTCCTTGATTTGAGTCTACTGGGAGAGGACTGGTAGCCATGTAGTGGATGGCTTTCACAGTGTTCAACCTTATTTCTCTCACATTTAGCAGCAACTTCCCATTGCACACCAAGGGGGGGGGGGGCAATGCCAGCTAGCTTGTATAATTTATCAACAGGTGTAGCTTCAAGACATCCTGTGATTATTCTGCATATTTTGTTCAATGCTATGTTCGCCTGTTTTCTGTGGGCAGACTTATGCCAAACAGGACAGGCATACTCAGCAGTTGAGTAAGACAAGGCCAGGGCTGATGTTTTTATTAATTTTGGGTCTGCACCCCATGCACTGCTGGTATGTTTTCGCAGGATGTTAATAATAATAATAATAATAATCCCAGCAAACAAACAATCCTCCTCCGTCTTCCCCTTTCCATCATTGGGGTTTAATTGGCTCTTTGTGGGGTGGGGTGGCCAGCCAACCACTCTGCCTCTGACCTGAAGTTATCCTTCTCCCCTTGTTTCCCCTTGTGCCTGAGCCCCTTTATTGCTTTGGGGGGGGGCTGCTACCATCGGCTCACCATTCTGAATCAGTGAAGCTGAAGACCTTCTCTGAACTGCTAAAACTTAAAATAATATGCTTCAAAAACATGAGGTCTTTCCCCCAAACATGGCTATATTTCCCACAATATATTTTGAATTTTCCCCCCGGAGTAGATCATACAGGAGTGTTTTTCTAATAAGGGGACAATGCTTGCTTGCTGCTGCTAGGCTCTTCCAGTATGTTTTGTGAGAACAAGAAATGCAAAAGCTTTGGAAGAAGTTGCTTGCGGTTGTTTCTTAATTAGTAAAGAAGAAAGTGTAATAGTGGGGCAGTGGGCTGAGTGATATGGAAGTGCATCTTTGACATTGGCAGAAAGGAATGGTGCCCTGCTGCTGCTCATGGAGAAGTTACAGGGCAGAGCCAGTGGGGGGGATACCTTTTAGGGAATTTTTAAAGGAGATTTTATTTCTAAAACGGGTTAGGGTGATGACCCAAACATTATTAAACTTGGTGGGCTAACAGTGGGAGACGTTTCTTCCAAGTGTGGTTATTTTCATCTTGAGAGCCCTAAAACTGATGGGAAGGGGATGCCAGGACGCCCCCCCCCCCCACTGCCACCAATTGTCAGACCCCAGCCTGGTTCCCTGGCCAAGCTAGACTGAAGCCATGTTGGTTCCAAGACATCAGCTAGGCCTGAGAGCACATCTCTGCAAAAGCCTCTGTGTCAACCATCGGTCAAGGACAGGCACAGCCTTTTCTCTTCCCAGGCTGATAAGAAGAGCCAGTATGGCAAGGCCTCATTGCTTCCCCGGCTTCCAGGTGCAAGTGCTAATGAGCGGACATTCTTTCCCTCCTCTGAGAGCAAGGGAGGGCCAGGCCCACAAACTATCCATGGGAAAGAGTTACGACGCAGTGAGCATCTTCAAGAGAGAAGCCAGGGAAAACCTATTTAAGCTGCTAGCCGTTGGCACTCAGAATCTCGCGCCAACGTTAAGCCTCCTTGCCAAGCACCACAAACTCAAGCCTGGGCCGTTGGGCCTTCAAGTCCTCGTACTCAAGTATTTGCCAAGCCTTTGTTGCCAGAGACTTTTCCAGGATTTAGCCCATTGGGGCATCAGGACTATTTCTTCATTCATTGAACCTTTTAACTCTTTGGACTATTGCCTTGCAATACTAGATGCTGAGAGCATCAAAGGACTATATTTTTTATCTCTTTACTTCTTTGCATTTATTCTAAGTAAAGCATTTAATCACGGCTGGTCTAAAGTGGTTTACTGAGGGATCCTTCAGGTCTAAGGTACAACACCAATGGGCTAGATTTAGCCACATTTTTCAGCTGCAGACTGAAAACAGCTATTTGGCCACCCACCCATTTTGATAAAATTCAGTTTTAGAATTTAAAAGAAACAATGCTAGAGAGAGGCCAAGCCAGGCCAAGCCAGACAAAAAAATAAAGCTGAGAGCAAGTGGCAAGACAATCAGACTGTAGCACCTCTCTCTAAGAGCCAGGACTCAACTCAGCAATGGGTGAGGTGTTTCAATAGACACAGCTTGCATAAGACACTTCACAGTATTCTTCTATTCTGATTGGCCCAGCAGGCAGGGCTCAAAGGGAAACCCTGTGCAAGCATGCAGCACCCTCTTCATACACTGCCTGAAATCAGAGAGGCGGAATTATGCCTGTCTGCTGCGTGGCCAATTTTGGCCAAAAACAACGGCAGCTAAGCCCTTACCGTTGTGGCAATCCATACATGCTGGATTGGCTGAAGGGAACTGTCCAAACCAAATCCATGCACAAGCCTAATGGACAGCAATGTACATTGAGATTATTGGTAGCTGTTTCTGCAGCAGTCCATGTAATGCAAATGAAACTCGTATGCATTTCTGTTTATGTGTTTATAGGTCTTTGAAAAACATAGTTTATAGTTTTCTCAGTAAAACTTAATTTCACTAAAGCATTTTAACCTTTAACCACATGCAAAACCTTGCCAAAATGGTACTGACATCATACAAAAGTGAGGTAATTAGTAGGCTGGAAAGCCACATGAATTTAATAAGAAATGTGTTAATTAACGTATTCCAACTAACAACAAAATGTGTGCAGATTGTCAGGCCTGTGGCTTTCTCAAATTGTTCTAGTTAGAAGAATATTTATCACTACAATTGGGCTGCAGAGAGAAATAAGGTTATGCCAATCACTTCAGAACTGTTTTGAGCGTAGAATTTGGTTTGTGACAAGAAGAATGGAAGTAAAATCAGATTATAATGAAACCACCAACTAAAGTTGGTAAAGATAAAAAATTTCCAACATTAGCAAAATATTACTCTTTTTTAAAAAAAAGAGAGAGATAAAACTTGGTTTCTATGTTGTTTATGTAATGAAAAATAGAAGAGAAATATTTTCAAACAGTAAATGTTGCTTTTATAAAGATTAGGTATGAGAAAGATTCATTTCTTCTGTTAAAAGTAAATGTATCCATAGAAATAAATGTAACACACATCATTTGAGTGAAGAATATTAACATGCAAAGCATGTTCAGTCTGTCTGTCTTTCTTTGTTTCCTTTTTGTTGTTGGAATACATATTATTTAACAGACAGGAAAATAATTAGAGCCCAGGCGAAGAGCTATTCAATTTAATCATAGATTACAAAGCAACTTCAAAATTTCCCAGAAAAGATTTTACAGGAATGATATAAACAAATCTCAAATTAATCTCTCCTTTGTTCCTAATCTCTCTCCATGTCAAAGGATTATGCAAGCTTTATCTCCTATCAGATATTAAATTTCAGCTATAGATAATAGCTTGTTGGAGAAGGGGAACTGCTTAAGCAGGAAGAGACAAAACACAGGACGAAGTTCTGAGTCCTTTCCACTTTGATACATCTGATTTAGTAGACATTGTCAAGAAGCTACAACTCACTAACAAAAAAAGGTTCATCCCCATAAATAATAGCTAGAAGAACAAAATGTTATAAATAATAGAATTGACTACCAGCATGCTCTATGAGGTGTTGCTAGTCTCTGACAAATTTCAAAATTCAGTTCTCAGATTCCTGAATTGAGGTCACTTTTCTTTAGAAGTCAGGCTCTCTATCCAGTCAACAACAACAAAGTTTCAATTTAACTGGTTCTGTTGAGGGGTTTCAATACTCATTTCAATTCCAAAATGCAAGGAAATTGCACCTGCTGAAGGGGAAAGACTTCCACAGATGTATTATTTAGGAACCATACGTTCTGTGTTATGGCTAGTTCCAGTTTCACTGATCCATTCTGCTTCTGCCTACAATGGCCAAGGCAGTAGAACTAATTTGAAGGGTTATTCCTTCTTTTTTTCTGCACAGAGTTTTGTATTTTATGGGAGGAATGATTATTGATGACCAAATGTTTCTTCCTTCATTCTCTGTCATCATTTGTTTATTTTTTGTAAAGCAAAGACCAGAGTATTTTGGGAAAATATGAAATGGTATCTGCTGGAAACATGAAAAATCAACTCTGCTACAAGAGGAGTTAAGCACTCTCATATTCTGAATGTGTACAAATGGCATTGCTTGCAGGCCCGGATTACCCATAAGGTCAACCTAGGCCATGGCCTAGGGGCGCAAGCCGAGGAGGGGCGCAGATCACGGACCAAAAAAAATGTTGAAACAAATAAAAATGCAATGCGTTTTTCCCACCCTCCCTCGGTCTCGCCCATAGATGTCTATAAGAGCGGGCCTTATCCTGAAGACTACACTTCACATCATGCCCCTCTCTCTGCTTCCGCCTCCCTCCCCATAGGAGAAACAGTATGCCTCCCGGCATGACACCCGGGGGCTGCGGTGGGGCCAGGCCAATGGGAGGCGGTGAGGGCGGAGCCAGGGGGCATGGCCGAGTGGCGGAGAGAGAGCGAGTGGACTCGTGGGGATGGCGGAGGGCACCAAGGAGGGTCCGTCCTTCCAGCTGGGCAGGCCGCACTTCGAGCAGGTAAGTGCTGGGACGCCGAGCAACGGGGACCGGGAAGGCCCCACCGGAGATGGAGTCGCTCCCTCAGGGAGCCCGCATTGCTTGTCTTAGGTGGCCCCGCCCCTTGGTGCCATCCCATCCCCTCATTGGCCCTGCCGGGTGTCACCCAATTAAATTCCCGCCCTTGGGAAAGCACTTCTGTGATTGGCTCCTGCTTCCCTTGACTCCTCTTCAGGGGCGGTGCTTCTGTCTTAGCGTCCTGAGTTCGAGTCCCGCTTCGGGCAGAAAGCGTGACTGTGGAACTCCCTGCCACTGCATTGGGATCGCATTTTTAAAAATGGGCCCGAGCACAGCGTTGCTGCAGGTGGGTCCGGCCCAGGCGAACCCTGCGGATATACCTGCGCTGATTGGCGCGGGTTGTTGTTGATTTATTTGGATATTACTGATCAACTGAGATGTTTTGGGCTACCTGAGTGAATTTGAGATAAGTTGTATGAAATGATTTATTTTTAGTGTGGGTCTGAGTGATGTGTGTGTGTGTGGGGGGGGCGGTAGAGGTTGGCTTAAAGGGGGTGTAATTCCAAAGTGTGGCCTAGGGTGCAAAAAGGTGTTAATCCGGGCCTGATTGCTTGGAATAATGCAACATACAAAAATTTCTCACTGATTACTTTCATTTTAGGGCAAGTGAAAATTGAACCAATGAACCACATTCAGGTTTTCAGGTTTTCCCCAAAATGAATACACAACCTTACTGTCTTGTGAGGCAGTTGTGGACATGGCTGAAGAATTTTTAAACATATATTCACAGATAAGAGTTTCCTTGTTTAAAATCAGATAGCTGGTGGAGAGAAAAAGAGATGAAAAATGAAAGCTGAGAATGGCACAACTTTGAATGTTCTGTCCAATACCATATTGAGATTAGTGCTTGAAAGAATATTTGTAATTATTCACTCTCATGAAATGGTTTTGCTAACAGTTTGGATGTGGATGCACTATCAGAAAGAATAGAAAGCAACAATTTTCCCCTTGTATCCAGCACTCTAAAGTATTGGACAAGAATTAATCTGCTGGAGGAAGAATAACATAAGGTGGCCTAGGTTTAGTCCTCCAACATAAAATATAGGTATGACAACTCACCTCTGTCATTGTACTAATTATAATAACGATACCACAACACCCACCTCTTAGTGTAAGCAATACCTCGACTAAAGGGTTTCTGAGCTGTTGCATGTCAGAAATGACTTGGGTTCTCTCCCAACCACAGGTCACATTCTTTGCCATGAGAATGAATGGCTCACAAATCCAAAAATTCCACAGGATGTAGCTGTGGTGTCATTGAACATCTATACTACTTCAGTGTTGATAGATATCTCATTCTGATCTATGAATCATGTATGCAAGTAGCTGGAGTTAGTACTTAGTGGAGTGAGAAAAACATTATTAGGCTGTGCCTGTGCAGGGAAGAGGGTGTTTAAAAAGTGAAGAAATATGCACAAGCAACTTCCTTTCACCTAACTTCCTTTGTCTGTCCCAAAATGCCTTTTCAAAGGAATGGTCTCTCCCTAAAAATATACCCTGGACCCCCTGCAAAAGGGAGAAAAGTTGGAAAATAGTTTGGAATAATCCTGAAAAACACTGTTGCTGCCATTGTTCTCCTAGCTTGTATTTTATGTTATCTCTACTTTTCCTTCTTAAATAATAGGAACATGGAGATGGTAGATCTATACCTACTAGTAGATCTCTAGGGTATATGCATTGCTTCTAACCTGTTTCCTTTTCATAATGTGATGGGGTCAGAAGGAATGGGTAGTAGCATCACTGTAGAGGTGGGAGATCGGAGATGTCACCAGTTGGCATCATCAGGGTGGGGGGAGATGACTGGCAGAGCAGTTACTCACTATCTGTCTCAAGATTCATCAGTAGTCACATTTCACCCATTAGAGCACCTCTGTTGTCAGTCCACCACAATTGTTGGTGAGTGTGGGGTGTTATTGTCACATGGTGACTCTTCTATATCTGGCAGCTGCTGGCCACACTGAGAAAGTGAGGTGGTGGCAGCAGTAGTGGAGACAGATTCTTTACCTTCACCAGAAGCAAGGGCAGGGCAGTGGGAGGAAAAGGAGAGCAAGAACAATTGTGTGCCAGTCTGTTGTATCAGGATGAGGTGTGTGTGATAGTGTAACAGGGACACAATATCAGTTAATAGAGCTTGGATTTAAGACCATGAAATACCACATTTAACTCTAGAGATGGAACTGGGGATGAACTAGTAGCATGGAACAGAATAAAATAGAAAACAAACCTAGTCACATGGGAAACACATGGATCCATACAATTGTTTGCTAAATCTCTCTAGGAGCATAGTATCACATTGGCAGCACTAATCTCTCAGAAGGACAGGCTTCAGTGTGTCCTTGTGACCCCCCTTTCTCTAGGTCATCTAGACATCTTTGCTGGCATCAACTAAGATGTTCAGAAATGGGCAAAAGTTCTTTGGAGCTCTGTAAATGCTCCACATTGACAAACAATACAAATGGTAATAGGGCTGAACCATTTCTCACAGATGTTGTGGTTTGAGACTAGGGCATATGAACAACAGTAGTGCTTCAGGCCAGCCCCAGATTTAGGAGGCTGTGTAGATAGACCCTGTCAACATATGGAAAATCCTGAAATATTTTCACTGTCTTCATTACAGTTATGTAAATCATCTGAGGTTATTATGTTTGTTTCCTTAGTGTTCAACAGTTAACAGGCCTTCACACTTTCTTCTTTACTTTTCTTCAATAGTTATTCCAAATCTTTGTTATTTTCTGCTAATAGTATAGTGTCATCTCCATATCTTAAATTATATTCCTTCCTCCAGTTTTCATGCCTTCTTCCTTTAAGTCTAATTTTGTTTTATGTATGATGTGTTCAGTGTACAAGGTAAAACATTAAATAACGTGCAGCCTTGCCTGATCCTCTTGTCAATTATAAGGCAATCCATTCCTCTATTTTTTGTTCTAATAGTAGCCTTTTCTTCTTAGTACAGGTTAGGGTAAAGGACAATCAAATGTTCAGGCATACCCATTTCTTTTTTAAAAAAAATATTTTTATTGATAGTTTTAAATACAAATGAATAAAAGAAAGAAAATGGATTAGGGCTAGGAAAACTTAGGAATGTGGGAAGGATTGAGTGGTTAGGGAAAGGGTAAGAGTAGAGAGTGTTGGGGGTAATGGTTTAATAGGGAATCTTTTGTGGAAAATACAGAGTAAAGGCAGTGAGAAAAGATAGAAAAGGGGTATTTTGTTGACTTCCATCTTCATTATTCACTGTCAGGCCCCAAGCCTCACAGGCCTCAGTTTCCCATAACAATTCTTGAGGAGGCCTGAGTCTCGTATGAGAACCTGGTAAAACAACAGCTACCATTACAAAACTATCCCCGTTTGGACCCAGGACTGAGAAAGGCCTAACTCCTTGCAGCTGGAGCCGCTGATTGAGATCAAAGCTACCATTCATCATGCCCGTTTTGACACTCGACGCAAAGTTGCGTGATTGAGATCAAAGGATCTGGACAGTATATCCGTGTGAGGTTATACCGCATCCAGGACTATGGATCTCTGAAAGAGGCCGCTGGGCCTACCTAAGAACATTGCCTGCCAACTTCCTGGCTGTATGGATCTGGCCCGTTTGGGTGAAGCATTGTTTCCTTGCTACGTTTCTGCTTGCTACTGAGGAGACTTTCCCTGCTACTGAACTCTGCCTTGCTCCTGATTGCCTTCAGCGGAATCCTAATTGATACGGGACTATTTACTCATTGCTTGCCTCCTGAGATTTGCGGCTATTGAAAGCACTATAAGATTGCTTTCAACTTCTTTCCTTTACATTTATTCTAAATAAACCTTTTGTACCTCAGCTGCTTGCATGGTTTATCAAGGGAGGTCTTGGTCCAGAGCCTAGAGGGCGACATTCACTGGTTTTAGTCTTGATTATCTGGTACAGTCCTCTTTGTTCTCTAATATTTGTCACTTCTTTCTTTCAGTGCATTTTCTTTAACTATATATCATCATCGGGTCTTCATATAGTTCTTGAATAATGATCAGTCTGTTGTCTTTATCTCTTTGCTCTTAGAATCCTTCTGATAGAGGGTGAGAGTATCCATATCCATGTCTGCTATTGTCATATATGTAGATAGGCCTGTTAGTTTCTTTTCCTTGTCTTCCTTGCTAGCCGTTCTCTTTGGGGGATTCCAAACCTTCTTCATCTACATCTAGGGCATCCTGTTTCGAAGATCCGTAGTTTGTGGCCACCTCTGGGGAGTAAGAATGTCGTTTCTTTATATTTTCCTTTTTTCTTTGTTGTTCTATCTCATCCTGAATTCTCTTTCTGTTGAGCTGTACCACAACATCTTTGGCTTCTTTGTTCTTCCTTACATAGGAGGTGGAGATTCTGAATGCTTTATCTATCTTCTGATCCATCTTCTGATTTATCACCTAATCTTCCCTGTGAAGAATGGTGGCCATCAAATTCTTAGTTATCAGTCTTATGTCCTCCAAAGTATTTTTAAATCTCAGCTGAGATTCTAATTCTCTTTGTTCTAATTTTTCTTGCATTTGTTCCCATTTCACATTCTTAGCTTCTATTTTTCCACTCTCTTCTGCAGTTTTCCTTGTGTTGGTGCATTTTTTCTTTGTCTTGTTTTATCTCTTTTACTTCTTCGTAGACAGTCGTCAGCTCTATTTTTATGGAAATCACATCTTTAATTATTTCAGTTCTCATATTCTGAAATTGTTACTGGACCATTTTATATTGTTCCTCTTGTCGGGCCGTTATTATTTCCATCTTCTTTTGATGCACCTCTTGTTGTTCTCCTAATTTCTGTATTTCTCTAATGACGTCCTTTAAAGTTATTTCTTCTGTTTCTGATCTTCTTCTTTGCAATCCCTTGGGATCTTTAAGATTTTTATCCCATTCTTTTAGTGCTGACATGATTGTTTATCAATTGGTATATTCAATGAATACATTTATTCTTTTCTATAGCAGCAAATTAATAGCTTGATTAAAGAGAGTTTTCTTTTATTGTATGATTCAGAATTAGAATTAATTAATTTTCTTTGTTATTTATTGGGTTATTAATTCATTAATATATTGATTTATTTTTGTTTAATTAATCAATTTTGCCACCACTCTAATTGATCAGTTCTAAGATAATTTGTAGATTGAGTGGGTTAAATGATAATTTATTTACTTAATTAACTGCTCTCACGTTTGTTAATTTTCCTCCACCCTTCCTCTTCTTGTTTGTTATTTGCCTTCGGCTTACTTTCAGTTGCTTTTACAGTCTGTTCTTTGCCTCCATATTTCTCCTCCGTTCGCTTTCCTCTCCCTTAGCTGGGCAACACCACCCTACGCTCCATTACGAGCTTCACTAGCTTTCTCCTTCTTCCTCGTCCCCTAAAATCCACCTGCTTTTTTCCTCTTTATATTTTATCCTTTCAGTCTTTACTTCCACCCTCAGTACACGGCTTCATCCCTTTCCTTTAAATTCCTTTTCCAGTTCTGTTGCATGCTTCCTTTTCAGCACACCCATTTCAACAATAGCATTCCATAGTTGTTTTTTTTTTAATTTATGAATTATATTCAAAACAACACACACAATATTCAATAGCATTCAGACTCCCATTCTAGATGACATGTTTGAAAGACCAAAATAAACTTGCCAAAGTCAAGTCAAAAGAGATATAAATCTGGTATTCCTTGTGAACTAATTCTTCAAACACGCTATATTGTATATGCAGAAAGCAAGCTAAGAATTGGACAAAAGTCTTCTTTATTTCTCCACATGGGAGAAAAAATCCTGATATTTATGACTATCTTGTTTAAATTGCAGAGAGCATTTAAATAAACGCAAGCACATTTCATACCATCAAAGAAATTGTTTTGAAAGAATAGTAGGATTGGATTTTTTCCTCATGCTTAACTCAGCAAATGCATACTTACAAACATATATTTTTCACTAAAGACATAATCAGTATTGTGAATAAATCCAAAAACAAAGTGTCTGAGTCAACAATACTGGAAGCAGAAGTGTATAAGCTTTTGTGATAAGCAATAGCCTTTTACTGCTATTACTTGTCTGTGGAGCTTATATATAATAACCATTTCATGAGACCTCAACACAAACTCTTCTCTTGATGTAATTGGTTACAATTGTTCACATAAAGAGATCATTGGTATCTCAGTTCAAGGACCTAAGCTTGAAAAGTTATTTCTTAAAAAGTATGTGAGATATACTTATAGATAAAAGCCTTCATCTTTACAGTTATGTAAATCATCTGTGGGGCATCTAGGCTACAGATTTAATGCAGTATGGCACCACTTTAACTGTCATGGTTCAGTGCTATGGAATCTTGTCATTTGACAATGTCATTAGCCTTCTCTAACCAGGCTAGGCTATTCCATCAGGAATCCTACTTTACCTATTTGGTTAGTTATTAAGGTGCAATTTAGCTACTTTCCTAGACATTTGGTGAAAAGCAAGAAAACACAGGGAAATATTTCAGGACTTTATCACACTCTAAGTGGGAAACAGTTTTCCCACAGGCAACTGTGGCTTTTGAGGACTGGATACAAATGAACCAGATCACATTTTTCCCACAGCAAATAAAATAATGTACTCATCACACGGGAGATGGATGATGCCGCTGACTCTATAAGATGTGCACCTAATCACTGTCTTCCCTGGGAGGGAGGGATTATTAAACTCTGCAGCTTCTGAGCCAAATTCAAATGTAGACCATAGTTATGAGCACTAAAATTCTGCATTTCCAGTTTCCATATCATGCAGTTTCCCTCACCAAATGACTTCCCCCACTATTTCCTCTCAGCTCCAACCATTTCCTCTCATCAAGTTTCTCTCCCTGCCAAGCAATCCACTGTCATTCAGCCTACCCATATCATTTTCACTCATCTGGCTTCTTATGAGTATGATCGCACAGCAAATGCCATGCCTCTAATATGTCAGAAAGAAAAAAGACTTTTCAACCTGTCTTTTAAAAGCTACTGTATGCATACAGGTTGCAGACAAACGGGGAGGTGCATCATATGATAATGTCCATATAGACTCGCATGCAAAGAGTCTCAGAGATGGGTATCTCCTTTCGTTGTTAAGGTCCCTAGACATGTAAAGCTCGGGCAAAAGCAATATAATAAGCTCAGTCTTACTTTCCCCTTCCACCTTGTTGTCATCACTGCTTCCACGTTTGGAAAGGAATCACCATGATGTGATGCTTTTCCCTTTCATGTCAGTTTCCTGAACAATTTATCTTACAGGAGAATCCATTTTCTACATCATTTGAGCTATCCCTAATTGAAACCTTTTCTTTATTTTTCAATCTCATCTAGAGTTTATGAATTGTTCTCAAAACAGGAGAGGGATTATAAAATAAGGGAGATAAATTTGACTTATTTACTCTCCTTCAACAAAAAAATCCTGGAATGAATTTATAAGTATGTAGATTTCAAAAAAGAAAACAGCATAAAACATTAAACAGGCAGTCCCCAAGGTACAAACATCTGACTTATAAATGACTCAGAGTTAAGAACAGGGACAACTATGAGTGAGACAGCAGGAATTGAGATAAATCTATGCCTAGGAAAGGAAATTGACTCCCGAGAGAGTTGTCATGGGGATAAAGATGTCTTCACTTAAGCTTTATCACCAATTCTTGTTTCCACAACAAGCCACATTTTTCAAAATCCAATTATAACAGAGACAGATATTGAGGAGAAATCTTCTGAACAGAGTCACAGACAGCAAAGCAAACACCACGTGGCATTAACCCTTCCCTATGCTATCCAAAACAATACACATACATATAGGATGTGTCTTACAGTTCCTTTAGTATACCTACCTTGATGATAGACAAAATTGTGTGAAGTTAAGGCCCTTCTACACTTAGGTGTAACCCTAGAGGAAGAAGGTGAAAATAACCTGCTTTCTCCTAGGTTTCAGTCCCCACCCCCTTCCACAACTCTGGGCTATCCCTCGGGAAGTGAGGAGGTGGCTAGATGCCATCCCAGAGTTCTTTTAATATATCTACCAATCCCCATCCCTCCCAACTTACCCAAGAGGGGCTGCCAGTAGAGCAGGCCTTTCCATAGAGACCTCCTGATGCTTGAAAATGATGTGTCAGGAGGTGGGAGGGAGGAGGAGGAAAATTCCTACCCCCACCTCCTGGTACATCATTTTCAAGCATCAGAAGGACTGTGCAGAGGGGCCTATGTTGCCAGGATCCCAATGAACTGGGATGGTTGTGGGGATTGACTTCTGGAATCATAGAACACGGTCCCAATAATCAATCCCACAGGGCCCATACCTAGAAAGACCCGGACCTTAGTTTACAGTCCTAATCTTTCCAGGTGTTTTAATTAATGCAGAATAAAATTCAGTTTTCTCAGCATTAATTTGCTTTTACTTGAGGTGTCATTTGGACACTGCAGGTAAAAGCAACACAGGTCCACATTTTGGACATGTCTGGAAGGACCTTGAATTTTAGTGTGGTAAGTGTACTCTGGAGTAAGGACAGCACCACAACTTATGGTAGATATATGGTATACTTAATCACATTAATTTGCTATTCCACACTGATACTGGATATATGCTGGCATGAGCATCCTCATTATCACACCTTTGTTCATTTATGCAGTTGCACAGATTTGATGATACATGTTCCTATGATTGTATTTCCATATACCCTTGTAACTTTGTATTCTTGTAATTCTTCAGCTTTGTAACTTTTAAAGCACTGTTTTTAAACAATGTTATTCTTCCAGCAATGGGAAAACTTTTCAAATATGTAACTTTTACTATAAACAATAAAATAAATATCACACAAATTAAAAAGTGGCACTACAGAGCCCCCCATGGTAGCACATAAATGGACCAGCAATGTGAAAGACCTACTGGTTCATTCAACATATGGCATATGCCCGTTGACTAGCTCGATGATACCAGGGACGAGACCGTGCAGCAGATGTAAAGCATGCGGGTCTATATGCACTGACATAATTATCTTTAATCCATACAGCAATAAAACTTTTGAGATAAAGAGTTTCATGACGTGCTCCAGGTCAATTATTTATGTCCCCTGTTTCCCCTGTTCCCTTATTTATGTGGAGCAGTCGGCACGCCCCCTCAAGTCGTTAGATTTTTAGAACATTTATCTCGGATTAGAATTGGATGCGATAATTCGATTCTCTACTAACACTGCAAAAAAAACCCCACAACATACTCCGGCTTCAATACAAGTAATGGGTCTGGAAAGAGTCAGTGCTCCTCCACATTCGGATATACACCAACTATTGATTAGATGTGAAGCAAAGTGGATCTCCCTCCTCAATACTGAATTCCCCAACGGGTTAAATGAGAGGTTAATGATCTCAGCTCTCTTAACTTGATCACCTGTGTTAGATTGAGTGCTCTCCTTAAATAATGTTACCTAGAGTAAGGTCTGGCTACACTTGCTGCTTGGTTCTTTCTGGGGCTGTTTGTAATATGGTGTGTAACCCTTTTATAATATATATTATAATGTTTAGATAGATATGAGCGCTTTCGGATGTACTGATGGGTCTTGAGGAAGTGGTCTCGTGAAACGGGGTGGCCATGGATAAGTCTCCCATCGACCCTAGTACCTGATTATACTTGGGCGTTCCCGCCGTGAAAACATTCCTAAAGAACCGTGTGCCACAGTAAGTCTGGAGGTTATCATGGCTGGATTGTTTGGATTTTTTATAGACACTCACGAACGACTTTGAATCTTTGTGTTGGATAAATTGGAACTGTGAGGAGACTGTGAAATACGAAGGACTTCTTTCCTTAACACATGGATATCTTTGTTTGAAGAAATAATCCAGATTTTCCTCACGGACACTGGACCTTGTTATTTCTAACTGTATATAATGATTTCTGTTGTATACCTACCAGTGATATATGATTTCTGATGGTGATATAAGACACAGATTTTTAAAATGTGGGAATATACAATGAACATGATCCATTGAGAGTGTTTTCCTAATACTGTTTATGGACTAGAATTTTTGGGTTGTGATACTTACACGCTTATATACAGAACGATAATTTCTTAAGAGTTAGATACTCATTCCTTCCCCTTCAGTGTACATATCTTTATACTTCAGGAATGTGTCAAATTTCTCCTTAGCCACTCTTCCAAGTCCTAGTCTTCTATCTTGATCAAAGTTTTCATTCTGATTAATGAGAGGAGGTATGTCTATGTAGCAACATAATATATGTTGAGACATTTTTAGAGAGAAAGAGAGATTAATAAATAAATGTGTATTGTGTCTCCCTTGGGACCCTCCAGTTCTGTTGTACTACAACTTCCATCATCCCCAGCCACTGGATAGAGATATTGGGAAGTGTAACAGAATCCAGAAATCTGGCAAGCATCAGGCTGGAAAAAAACTGATGTGTAGCTTCCACTTAAGTTAAACAATACTTTGTAAGAACAATGAAATGGTATAATACAAATTTACTAAAACCTGCTGGCAGCAAACTTTTTAAAAATGACAATTTTTAAAAGAATTTCCTTTATCTTTGCCAAGGAAATTTTAAAGCATTCCTAATTAAAGTAGAAAAACGATCTGAAGCAGAAAGGGATACCTTTCACAGAAGGTACTTTGAGATAAACCCTTCCCACACCCACCCTCTTAAAAAGGCAGCAGTATTTGTCATTTATTTTCTTTTGAAGATTCAATTATGGACCAAGGCCATAGAAATCTTTAGCTAATGCTCTCTAAATTGGTTACACACTCTGTGTCTTTCTCTCTCTGTCTCTTTTTGAAAGTTCATTTTAATGCCAGTTTTATAACCCATAATCAAATTTTCCAATCAGTCAATCTGATTGCCTGCCATATGCAAAGAAAGAAAGAAGAAAATATTAATTTAAATGTGGACACTGAATGCAATAGGCTGAAGGTACACTATTTGTGGTGCATGTAGTTGAGAAAAATTTAAATATTCATCTAGTTACTTATGCTTTGAGGTAACATATCCAAGAAAATGATTTAAAGGGTAACTTGGTTACTGTTTAGTCACTAAACAAAGACTCAAAAAACATAGCACTGAAAACAATAACCTCTATCATGCTGGACTGTCTATTTGTGAACAGGATATTCAGTGTGAATTACTCAAGCTAGGGGTTAGAGAAATGATTTCTTTTCCAAAGTGCATCAGATAACATTATATATTTTTTTCATATCCTGTAACATATTCCCTTAGCAGTTTTGAGTGTTTTATCACCAAACACTCAAAAAGGCTGTATTCAACCCATGCTGAAGAATGACAAACAGATGGACCTGAATCCTACCAGCATCTCTATTCTCTCCTGTTAGAAACACAGAAAACATTTGTACATGTCATTTCTCTACTGATTTCTTGAGTACTGGGTAGAAATAATACTAAGAGTGAAGCCCTGCCCTCTGGCTCATAACACTGGCCCTCACTCATTTTGGTGCCTCAATTGTTAGGCCTGCTTATGAGTATGTTTGATCTGTTGATTTTGAGATCAAGAATATATGACATATACCAGTCTACACCTGTTCATCAACAGAAAATCATAACAATTTATAAGAAGCTAGAGCTGATGTGGTCTATCCAATGCAGTTTTCTGAATCAGCACCCTAAATGTGTGCCCCCGGATTTTGTAAATATGACCAATATATTATTATTAATAATAATTAATAATAATATATTGGGCATATAGTATATTTTGGACATATATTTACTGTGTGTGTTAATGTATATATGTGTCTATACATACACACACATATAAATTTATATTATATTATTATATTATAATTATAATAAATAATGATAATAAATAATTATTATGCAAATTTCTGCAAATTTCAAAGGTCTGCCAAAATTTATTTTCCATTTTTATGGGGAGACCCATGAATATCTATTTTGTATATGTATTATGTATGTGTTGTGATGAGCATCCTTTGCCAACCCAGGCAGGCAATCCGGAAGTGCCCTCCTTACAAAGGGGGTTGCATCACTCTTTGCCTTTTTGCATAGCTCTACACTGCCTCTGCTTGCCCAGGACTGGCCTTTCCTCCCAGGGAGTGGGAGTGAGCTTCCTTTTCCCATTTTGCATGCTTTGCATGCTTTGCACCTGCTTCTCCTGCTCCTCCAAAGGTAAAGCCACCCAAAAGCCCAGGAAATGGGGCTTGCATGGTGTAGGAGGGCCAGGGAAGGAGGGGTTCCCTTCTGCACGTGGGAATGCATCTCCCGCCGGGCTCTCCGGAAGACGCGAGCTGGACAAACTCACCAACCAGGAGAACGGCTCCCCGCAGGGCCCAGGCCCTGCCTGGGAGCCGAGTTTGTGCGGCTCGCGTCTTCCGGAGAGCCCGGCGGGAGACGTGAGCTGGTGAGACCCAAGCGGAGGGAAGGAGCGTGTGCAAGGAGGAAGGCTGCCTCTCTGTGGGCGGAGTCCAGAACGCGCAGGCAGGCGGGCGGGCCTCCCGAGGGGCACAAGCAGGCAGGCGCACGGACCCAGGAGGCTCATTTCTGGAGGAGGAGGAGGAGAGCATCGCCCGGCTCCTCCCCTCCTGAGCCTCTCCTGCCTCTCAGGGTCCTAGAGAGGCCCGTGTTCCGCAACCACTGATCCGCCATCAGCTGGTGTGCCGCGGGAAAACCTCGGAGGGGGAGAAAGGCGGGGGGAAGAGGTTTTCTTGCGGCACACCAGCTGATTGCTCACGGCACACTCGTGTGCCGGGGCACAGCGGTTGACAATGACTGCCCTAAATAACCCCAGACATAAATTCAATGCCTCACATACGAATAAAAACAATACATTAAATATCTAAAACAATAACATACTGTATAACTATGAATTAAAATGATTACAATTGTCAGACATGATCGTTTGCCAGTTTGTGTAGTTTCCAATTACCAATCTTGTAGACCAGGGCTGTCCAACTTCTACCGGACCTGTGGCCAGAATTCCGGTTACTGATGACCTGGGGGGCCGAAGGGTCTGCCTCCACCCCCAGCTCTGCCCCTCCCTGGCTCCACCCCCGCCCCGCCCCCAGCTCCGCCCCCTCCCCAGCTCCGCCCCCTCCCCAGCTTTGCCCTCTCCCCGCCTTGGAGGTGTCTGTGGAGGACACCGGGGCTTTGACTTGGAGATAGAGATGAACACCAAAATCCCAGTCTCAAGTCCCAGTCCCTGCTTTGAACTGGATTATATTGCAGTGTGTACTCAGGGCCCTTCACACAGCCATATAACTCAGAATATCCAGGCAGGAAACCCCACAAAACTGCTTTGAACTGGAACTTGCAGTGTGGACTCAGGGCCCTTCCAGTCCACACTACCTGCTTTGAACTGGAATCCACACTGGTTTAAAGCAAATAACATGGGATTTTATTCGGATGTGTGGAAAGGAAGTCAAATAAGAAGCCAAGGCCCTTCCACACAGGCCTATAACCCTGAATGATAAGGCATAATATTCATTCTGCCTATGCTAATAATAATAATAATAATAACAACAACAACAGGTTCCTGGAGTAGGAGACCTCCAAGGGCCATCCAGGGCCATCCAGTACAATCTCCTTCTGCCATAAGGGGAAAACACAATCAAAGCATTCCTCACAGATGACCATTCAGCCTCTGATGATGATGATGATAATAATAATAATATTAATTACAATGGGTTCCTAGAATAGGAGACCTCCAAGGGCCATCCAGTCCTACCTCCTTCTGCCATAAGGGGAAAACAATCAAAGCATTCCTCACAGATGGCCATTCAGCCTCTGATGATAATAATAATAATAATAATAATAATTACAATGGGTTCCTAGAATAGGAGACCTCCAAGGGCCATCCAGTCCTACCTCCTTCTGCCATAAGGGGAAAATACAATCAAAGCATTCCTCAGCCATGTTGAATCAAACCTAAACTCTCATGAGAGCAACCGAAAGTACTGAACCTTGAGTTTGGGAGTTGTAGTTCTCCTCCATCCAGAGAGCACTGTGGACTCAAATAATGATGGATCAGGACCAAACTTGGCACGAATCATCAGAAGAGGAGGAAGCCGGAAAGGGAATGGATGAGCACCCCCCCCGCGTGCTCTGAACTCGGTCCCGCCCCTTTTTTGTTCTGGCCACGCCCCCTCTCACTCGGTGCACTCTCTCCTTCCCTCTTTCTTTCAGGGGAAGGGGGAAGGAATGAAAGGGGGAAAGAGAGAGAGAATGAGGGAGGGAGGGGGAGGGGGAGAGAGGAAAGTAGTAGTAGGAGGAAGGGAGCCTGCTCCTCCTCCCTGCCCCCCCGCCCCTCCCCCGCCGCGAAATAAATAAATAAAAAATATTCAAAAAAAATTCAAAAAAAAATTCAAAAAAATATTCAAAAATATTTTAATTTTTTTTAAAAAAATCTTTAAAAGCAGATATCTTGCAGGAGGGTAGGGGGCCATGGGGAAGGGGCTGGGGGCATATATGGCCCGCAGGGCACCAGTTGAACAGCCCTGTTGTAGACAGTGCAATTATAATGAAAGTTTGTGATGCGGACCAGAACCACCAAGGCTGGCCAACACAATCAGTAAGGAATTGATGGAAAAGCCTCAGAGAGCAGTTTAGCTAATCCAGGTAAGTAGTCCTCACACATCAAAAGATGTTACAGGTGCCGGCCAACAAGGAGGCAAGGGAGTAGAGGCCATGGGGGCTCCCTGCGCAATTGTTGCTGATGCTGGGTGGCTCCCTGCTCTGATGAGGCTGCTGCCGGGCTGTGAGGAGGCTTGGGCCCTTAAAGGGGCCAGGGAGTGGGGGCCATGGGGGCTCCCTCCACATACGTTGCTGGTGCTGGGCGGCTCCCTGCTCCAATGTAACTAGAGCTACACTGCCATATAATCCAGTTTCTGAATCTAGGTAATCCGCTTTGAACTGGATTGTATGAGTCTACACTGCCATACAATCCAGTTCAAAGCAAATAATTTGGATTCAGAAACTGGATTATATGGCAGTGTAGGTGAGGCCAATGTTGCTTTCAATAAAAAATGTTTGATTGCCTATCTCTTGACAGTCTAATTTTGAATTTTTCTTTGGTTTTTCCCCCAGCCCTGTTAATGGTACTGTTATAAAGCTGTTCCCTTTTTAAAAACTGGCTCTCTACATTTTGTTAACAGGGGTACTTGTCTGATATGACCAATTATGACTGGTATGAATTTTGTATATTTTATTTTTATATGAGTTTATTAAAATTAGTATGTTTCTTCTAAACAAGACAGAAAAAACGGGGGGTTTTTTAAAAAGGAAAAAAGTGAAATTGACATATTCATCCATCTCCAAAGCAGCACTTTATTTGTCTCACCTTGCAGAGGGAATGAGCATAAATTTCAGCTGGGAATCCCTCTCCTTCAAACTAAATTGTGAAATGTGCTGGTTGCAGATCTATAACTTATTGGGCTACTTTACCTTAATAGTTAGTAGTAAGTGTTTTTTTTTTCCTTTGAGAGAAATGCATGCGAGGAACATTTTTCATCTGCATAAATTTGACAGGCTTAGAATTGCAATAATGCTCTATTTCTAGTGGTTTTTAGATTTAGACGAATGGTTTGATCAATGTATTTTTGCTGCAACTTCAATCACAAATACAGCTTGAAATGATATAAAAATCATTTTTACAGTTAGTGAGAAGCCAAAAAAAGTCATGATTTTGGGATTGGAAATAGGACTAGCAAAATGAATTGAATGCAACATATCAAACTGTTTCCTACCATGCAGTGTAGAATTTTTCAATTACAGAGTGTTAAAAACTCTTTTTTGGCTCAGCATTTGCCAGATAAAGCAGAGCTCGGCTATAGTTATGCATAATCAGACTTCTATTCTATGCATGCATCTTTCCTTTTAGGCATGCAAAGCTCTATGCAGACTCTTTCAAAGCAGGTTAAGTACCATTCAGTATCCACTCATCTCTGTTTAGTGATAGTTTACAGCCCAGGTGGGTTACCTCTGTGATCTGACTCCTGGATTAAAGGTCACTTATCTCTGCTTTAGGCAAGATTCAAGAGAAACTTGAAGTCTACAAAGTTGGACTTTCTTTTTGCTATGTGTTATTTTAACCTTGTTGATTTCATACCAGTCATGATTGGTCAAATCAGACAAGTACCCCTTTTTCTATTCTTTCAGTAGACTTTTGATTTTATTTTTTTAAAAGCCAGTCAATACAAATGAAATTAAAGTATTTCTTAATGCATACTTTGGCAAATTATAATAAAACAGACTTATTTAAGAAGATTGCTCCCTTTTAAAAGCAAGAGTTTTGATTTTTTGATATCACTGAAAACTGTAAGTTAGAGGAAAATACTATGGGGTGTTCTGGGATCAATAATATAGTCCATTACATTTTTTTAAAACTGCTAAATTTATCAAGCCATTTGTTTTTACTAAACCACCAAATATCATTTAACTCACTCCAAGGTGGCAAAAAAGAGGTCCCAGTGGGTTAAACCGCTGAGCTGCTGAACTTGCTGACCAAAAGTTTGCAGGTTGAAATCTGGGGAGTGGCATGAGCTCCTGCTGTTAACCCCAGCTTCTGCCAAACTAGCAGTTTGAAAGCATGCAAATGTGAGTATTTATTTATTTCAAACCCACCCTTCTCTACCTCCGAAAAGGGACTCAGGGCGGCTTGCAAAAGGTAATAATTCAATGCCATATACAAGAGCCAAACAACAACATATAAAAAAAATACAACAAGCAGGTTAAAAACAGTTACATATCAAAATGCCCCATAATCCCCGTTCCATATTCATAGGCTGTCAGCCAATCCACAGTCTGCCAACACAACCCTATCCTACTCAGATTGTCTAGCAGCTGCTCCCCATCAACCAAATGCTCGGTCCCACAGCCACGTCTTTAGTTTTTTTCTAAAGGAAAGGAGGGAAGAGGTTGATCTAATTTTGCTAGGGAGCGAGTTCCACAGGTGAGGGGCCACTACTGAGAAGGCCCTGTCCCTCGTTCCCACCAACCGTGTTTGTGACAAAGGTGGGATTGAGCAGGGCCTCCCCAGAGATTGTAAATTTTGAGGTGGAACATAAGGGGAGATACGTTCAGAAAACTTAGCCAGAACTGTCTCATTTAAAAAGTTCTATAAGCAATTCTCAACAAAGAAACCCCCCATAAAAATCTGTAATAGAAGAATCAGTTCCTAATATGCAAAATTCTGTTAAAGGGGAGATACATTTGGACAAGTAAGCTAGTTCAACAGGTATCGCTCTGGCAGGAAGGTAATGGCGCTCCATGCAGCCATATTGGCCGCATGACCTTGGAGGTGTCTACAGACAATGTTGGCTCTTTGGCTTAGAAATAGGGATTAACACCAGTTAGACACAACTGGACATAATGTCAGGGAAAAACCTTTACCTTCACGTTAAGGTTGAAAAAGAACTGTTAAAGATATCAAATGATCCCTGTGAAACAATTTTAAAATCTATAATTTAAAGCAAAAAATGACATTTTAAAAATGCTTATTATAGAAAAATATTGATAATGCTAAATCTAGAGAAAGATGATGATTTGGACTGATGATTGTAAAACCAATTTAATGAAGTGAAAAGCATCCTAGTAACAATGTATAGAGTGTACAGAATTCTTTAACAAAGATTCGCAGACATCAGAGATTATTGTTTGTGCTCATCTCTACCACTTTCTTCTGGTGAGCTGAAAGGAAAAAGAAAAGGGAGGGGGGAAACAGGAACAGAGAACGGAAGAAAGAAAGAAAGAAAGAAAGAAAGAGAAAAAGAAAGCTCCAATCCTAAGAACTCTTCATAAAAATAAGTCCCTATAATTTTCTTCCTTTGGAACAAACTATTGAACAAATTGGCTTTGGGTTGTCACTCATATCTTCTTATTGGATTGTATTTTGAGTCTGATTCTCAGAACAGCTCCTTGCACCACCTTGATTTCAGTTGCTGGTGGCAGACAGAGAGGTGGTAATGTACAGGCTAACAGCTCACACAGACTTTGCATGCATTGACTTTTAGCCTGGTGCTGTGAGAGGGCTTGCTGAGAGCCTTCAGTGGCATGGTAAATGTCAAAGCTCTCAAGGTCTTATAGGCTTGTCTAGGACCACCACTGTGAGAAGCACTGACAGCTAGATGTGAGCATAAGACACATTCCAAGGGCAGCATGAGAATTGGCCTTTGGCATGCTTATCTGTATCACATTGCAAATACTTCAAAAGAGCCTAGATTACACCATGTAACCACATCATACAGGCACATTGTTAATGTTAAGTAGTTCATAGTTGGTCACTGTTTGGGTCAGTGAATTTTTTCACACTAAAAAAACCCAGTCAAGCTTGACAGACAAAGTTAGTGGTTGATAGTTTTAAAATTTCCCATGGGAAAGATTAACTTACTGTAAGCATAAGGCCCCTGTACTTAACCTTCCATGTGATAGAGATCTCCAGTCATGCATATATAATAGGGGTGTGCATTTCGTCAAAAACCTATCCTATCCCATTTTTGGTTTAGTTTTTTTGGATGGCCCCCGCCCCCATTCCATTTTTTGGGAACTTCCTGATATCAGGAGGAGTTAAATACTGTTTCTCAGCCAGGAGCTCAATTTTTTGCTTTGGGAAGATCCGGCTGATTGGCATCAATAGGGGAACTTCTGAGACTCTCCTTTCTATAGTTTGAGAGTTATCAGGGACAAAAACAGCCATACTTGGAGGCTCCATTTCATAACATTTAGGTCATCCAGTATTTATTAGGAATTTCTTAAAGTTTCTACAAATAAAATCTCTTTTAAACAACAACAAAACTCCAAGAATATAAGAGCAGCAGCAGGGCATCCTTTCTGCCAACTTTCATAAAGATCCACACATATTTACTCACTCTATGTGTCTATCTATCTCCTAAGTGTAAGTCTCTGTGTGTGCATTGCAGTCCTTTTGCAAGCACCCACAAACCAGAGAAATAGAGGGAAGAGTAAAAAAAGGGGATTGAGTTTGGTGTTTTTCAAAAAAATGAGTTTTTTTGGGGGGGGGGGGATAGGCTCAGGCTTCTGATTTTGCTTGGCACACACACAGAAGCTGCAAGAAAATAGCAGAGAGAGTCAAAGAGGTAATCTAGCAAGATAGTAATAATTTTTTTGGGGGAAGCAGGACACATACACACATAGGCCAGTCTGGGAGTGGTAAAAAGAGGTTTTCCATTTTTTTGTAATCTGCTGGTGCAGGACAAGATAGTAAAATTATATTCAAGGGAGTCAGACACTCCACACTCAGACTTGAAAGTTTTTAAGAAGCACCAAAATACTTAAACACCAAACACACAAAATCCCTTAAACTCATAGCCCTCCCTCCCAAACATATGCCCACCTACTCCTACTCCTAGTGAAATTACTATTAAAATAAAAGAATGCCCAATAAAGATATTAAGCTAAGAAAATATATTAATGCAGAAGAAAAATGGAAAGGAATTCTCCAAAAGTGTCCCTATTTCCAAGTAGCTACTAGAGCAGCAGCACTGAGAGAGACATGGAACGATCTCTCCCTCTCAGATTCCACGCCCCCATTGAAAAATGGCAGAACAGCTTTGCCAAAATTTGTGATCCCCTTTTCTTTCTGTGATTGGCTCTGGCAATATAAAGGTGAGGGAAAGAACACACACACACCTTGTGTGTGGCTGCTCTTCTCACAAGGCTGAAGATCAGCTGCCACATGTCCCATTATTGCTGATACCCAGTTGTATCTGGGGATTCGGCTGCTGATTTTAGCCAAATCAAAATGCTGCCTAATTTGTAAAGCCAATCTGTGTCCTCTTTGGGGTTGAGAAGGACGAGATATAAATGAAATAAGCAAATAAATAAATGAATAAATAATATTATTGGAATCTGTTCCACACATAAAATAAAGCTATCAAGGACATGGAACTACTACGATTGAATACGTAAGCATTCGAACCAAGGCTTTTAAGTTTATGTCAGCTTCCAAAAGCTGGGAGGTTACAGAGTAAATAAATTTCTCCATGTGGAAAGTTTATAAGTAAGATAAAAGCTATTCCCTAAAGCTATTCTACCCGACACTAGATTAGATTTTGGCTTATTTATACTAAAGATAAACACATGAAATCAAAGACTCTCTGGAACTAATCTAAATTTAGTGATGACTAATATTTAGTCCATAGATTTCAATAGTTTTTATCAGAACCATTCTTTTTCTATATTATTTCAGGTGGAAGAGCATTCCATCGCATGAATTCCATTGAAATCTGAAAAGCTATATCCCAAGGCCTTGTATGGTCTGGGGTCAGTGTACTTGAGGGACCGTCTACTCCCATATGTTCCCCAGAGATCCCTTCGCTAGCTCCACAGCGACTAGTTAAAAAATGATTCATTGCAACTACTTGTTGTTTGCCTTTCCATTATTAGAGCTTATGAAGCAACTTGGTTTGGCTACTAACATATGCTCACTGCTAGGGTCTTTGACTGCCTTTTAGCTTGAGAGCATTTAATAAATCCACCTCATTCTTTGCTTCAAAGGTACAGCTCCCCATGATGATCCTGAAAAGATAGTCCATATGCTAGAAAAGTAAATGTCATCCTCCTACTAGAGATTAATTAACTTTGAAACATAGCCTGTGATAAGAGGACACAAAATTGTGCTGACTGTTCCAACCAAAATAAATGAAAGTGTGCAAGTAATCAAGAAAGTTCTTCTATTCCAGGAGGAGTTTCTAACATTCCATCCTTTTCTAGTTTCAACTCACTTATTCATGGTAAGTTTTACTTTTACTTTTTCACTTGAACTGGATATTTTTGTACTTGAACTGGATAAAGCATTTTATACAGCAGTTCTTGGAAGAACATTTCTAAGTAACTAAAAAGCCACAGGACATTTGAAAGCTTTAAAGTATCTGTATCAAATTAAATATGGGCCAAAATTAAGTTGTTTGTTTTCACACCATGTGAGGATGTGAAAGCTCTCGTTCATAGTTCTTTAAAAAAAATTGTACATTCCCTAACTTACACAAAATGTTAATGTGAACTTTGTTGACAAAGGATTTGTTCCGATTGGAGCTAGTCATGATTCAAAATGTCAGACTGCTACAGAGTTTCACCAAAACTTCAGAGCATTTCGTGATTTTGCTGAACATTTAAACTGCTTTAACCTGTGTTATTGTTGCACCTTAGACCTGAAGGATCCCTCAGTAAACCACTTGAGACCAGCTGTGATTAAATGCTTTATTTAGAATAAGTGAAAAGAAGTAAAGAGATAAAAATATAGTCCTTTGATGCTCTCCACATCTAGTATTGCAAGGCAATAGTCCAAAGAGTAATAGTCCTGGCGCCCCAAAGGGCTAAATCCTGGATAAGTCTCTGGCAATAAAGGCTTGGCAAATACTTGAGTGCGAGGACTTGAAGGCCCACCGGCCCAGGCTGGAACTAGAGTACGTAGAACTTGACAAGGAAAGCTGAACGTTGGCGAGAGATACCAGGAGCCAACGGGAAGCAGCTTAAATAGGTTTTCCTTGGCATTTCTCCTCAAGACGCACACTGCGTCGGAACTCTTTCCCATGGTTAGTCTGTGGGCCTAGCCCTCCCTTGCTCTCCGGTGAGGGAAGGAATGTCTGCTCATTAGTAATAGCACCTGGGAGCTGGGGAGGCATCCTCGCTTTGCCATACCAGCTCTTCTTATCAGCCTGGGAAGAAGAAGTTTGCCCTTGACCAGTGGTTGACACAAGGGTTCATGCAAAGGTTTACTCTCAGGCCTAGCTGATGTCCTGGAATTAACATGGTTTTGGTCTGGCTGAACTATGGGACCAGGCTGGGGCCTGACAGTTATTGAGTGGAAGTCCCTGGATATCTTCTGATCCTGAATTGTCCCTGTTAAACCAAAAGGGAGCTTGGCTGGTTTTCAGGCATCTGCTGAGTCATTTCCACTTGTCAGTTTACCTTTTTAAATAGAAGATGGATAGCCTTCTGCCAGGAGTGCTTTGATCAGATATTCCTGCATGTCAAGGGGGTTGGGTGGTTCTGGGGGTCTCTTCTAACTCTATACTTATTCTTCAGAGGAGCTCAGTTGGGGGGGGGGATACCAATTGACATTTCTTTTTCAAAGTGCTGCAAGAGCTGGTAAAATTGTTGTGTTTTCTTACTTTTTCTCATCACATTTTAAAATCAAACATGTTTTAGGGGAAATTTTGAAGGGTTTGTTTGAGTGGGTTTATTTTGTTTTTCTTTTCTTTTTATCTTTTGTCAAACTCTATGTCATATTAATACTATTTTAATATTTGAATTTTTCTTTTTAAAAATTGAGATAACAAGACAGAAATAGAAAAAGTCACTCTTAACAGAAAGATAAAGATACATTACAAAAATGTAGATTTTGACATATAATACTGAGAGAGAGAAATGTGCATTTTAGTATATTTGATGTGGAAATGGGACAGGAGCATCTCTAAAAGGAACACAGATAGGAATCCAACACATTCATCCATTTTTTTTTGGAAACATGAAACTCTGCTGGAGGTCTGAGGCCCCATATAATCCAGTTTAACGTGGGTAATCTACATTCGGAAACTTGATTATATGACAGTGTAGATGGGGGCTGATTTGGACTTATAGAAAGAGCAAAGTCTCATCCATGGTTTCATCTACCCTGCATTATATTGTCAGTTTGAAAGTGTATATGGGGCCCAAATCTAACAGCTACAAATAAAGAAACAACAATTTCATTGCTTCAGCACAAAGAAATAATTTCACTTAAAATCCACATTGTTGAAGCCGTATTTCTCATAGAATGCATAAAATATCCATGTCAAAATATGGCTATGTTTTTAAACCAGTGAGGTTGTTTGAAGTACAGTCTCTTGTATGGTTAAAAATTCACATTTTTAAATTAAAATATTGTCAGTCGGATAAATGGTTAGTCATTGTTTCCAATTTCTTAGATATTTGTAATGTCAACCAGTGAAGGTTTGATTGGTAATTAGAGATTGTTTAATTAATTTTCTTTTTAAAAGGTTCAGCTGGCTGTTTCTTTCAGTGAACCAAAGCTGACTATTTTTAATGTTAATGGAAGTTGTGCATATACATCACAATAAGATCAAAGTTTTTATATTCCCTATTTTAATTAAGTATTTCCATTGTTTTGATGTGTACTATAATGTACTAATTAAACTGATACCTAATATCTTAAAACTCAGTGAAGGCTGATGGAAGTCATTATGTTTATGGGACAATAAAATGGAGGGACTGAAATAGATATGCTGAGAAGGTAGGAAATAGTATCAGAAATTTTGCTTTCTTTTAATTCAGTGTGAAAAAAGAATGAGAGAGAGAGAGAGAGAGAGAGAGAGAGAGAGAGAGAGAGAGAGAGAGCCTCCCTTTCCCTTTGCATGTCAGGACAAAACATATTTCATTGGAAACTCTGTACATGAAGAGAGAGGTATCACCTTCAGCTATTTTCTATAGAAGGGTCAATAAAAGAAACAGTTTTATTTGCTTATGTGGATAAATGTTTTGACCTGACAGAAGGCAGGAAACCACAATGGTCTATTCTGAGACATCAGTAAAAAGGCCCATTCAGCAGTACAGTGAAATGGGAATACAGAAAACAAACAGAAGCTGTATTTGTGGATAAAGTACCTGTAATAGAAACCAAATTGAGGAATATATGGACTACAACTCCGACCAGTCCAAGACAGCATGGCCAATGGAAGGGAATAGTGTGAGTTATGGTTCAAAAATATCTGAAGGACCACACAATTCTCTATCCCTCATTAAAGTTTCATAACATGCCTATGATATATCCATGAAGCAAAATCATGTCACTCTTTCCAGGGCATTAGTCATCTCTAGACAGTAGGGGCGGTTGATCAATTAAAAAAATGATTCTAAACTCGTGGGGGGGGGGGGGGGGTTCCCTTGCTGGGTCGTTATAGAAATTATTCCGAAAAATGTTAAATACATTTCGTAATTGAAACGTAATTAATAACGAATTTTCATTTTTATTTGTTACACCAGCTGGGAGGCTAGAATGGAGAGCTTGCCCCCCCTCCCCCCCCCCGAGCTCAGAAGCATCGCACATTATATTTAATGTGTGATGCCTCTCAGCTGGAGGGGCAGGGAGGGAAGAAGGGAGAGCAGAGCAAGCACTCCACTCCCCCCTCCCCCCGAGCTCAGAAGCAAGCACTCCCTTCTTCCCTCCCTGCCCCCCCCCAAGCTCAGAAGCATTGAGCATTATATTTAATGTGCAATGCCTCTCACCTGGGAGGGGCAGGGAGGGAAGAAGGGAGAGCAAGCCCTCCCCACTGCCCTCCCCTCTTCCCTCCCCTCTTCCCTCCCCTCTTCCCTCCCTCCCTCCTCAGCTCAGAAGCATCGCGGGTTAAATATAACCCGGGATGCCTCTGAACTTGCGGGGGAGGAACAGAGGAGTGGATGGTCCGCCCCTCCTTCGCTGCCAAGAACTAAACCGTGCCAAGGCTTAGTTTAGTTTAGTTCTTGGCAGAGAAGAAGGAGGTGAGGGGATTTCCTCCTGTTCTCCATTCTCTTCCTCCGCTTGTGAGAGAGATCCTGGGGAAACGGAGGAAAGCTCGGCCGGGCTGCTTCAAAAGTGCCCGCCTCAGCTCTCAACTGGCGAGAGGAGAAAGGAGGGGTGCTACTGCCCTCCAGTCTCCTCTTGCAAGTTGAGAACTGAGGAGGGGGAAAATGACCTAATAACGTGACCTTTACAAAAAATGGCGATCCCAGGTTCGGTTTTGAAACTTCACTTCGGTTGGACGCCGAAGGTCAATATAGAGTCAAAATAATTCAAATACAAAATATTAACGAGTTTCAAAATATTTAAATTGGAGATATCCACCCCTACTAGACAGCCTATAGGAAATTTTGAACCTATAATTTCTTGGGCTAGATCTACACTGCCATACAGTGCAGTTTAAGAATGTAAATTAACTGCATTGAAGTGGATTATATGACTCTATACTGCCATATAATCCAGTTCAATGCAGTTAAGCTGAATTGAGCAACTTTGGAGTCTCCAAGGAAACATTATGATACAGATTATGGTTCCTCCATTCCATTTTTCCTCTTACTTGGATTTTAATGCATGCCTTGCAAAACTGTAGTCTATATTTACATTTATTGGTTTGGTTTCCAGATGATGGGGAGGGAATGAGCAGGGTTCTAATGACTTTTACTACTTTTGCTTATTTTGAGAATACCCAAGGCTTATGTAAATATTTACTGCAATTTTGGCCTATAAACAATGTCATATTGGAAATGAAAACGCTGGATATGGAATGATTCAATTTTGGATTTCAGACACTAAACCTTTTACAAAAATTATATGATCTGCCTGTCAAAAAGCAAAGGTGTCCATTCTAACCATTTGCTAAATCAATAGCACTTTTACATCAGACCAATCTGTAATTCAGCACTGTGGCAGACCGCATCAAGAAGACTATGAGCACCAAATTTTGAATTATTAGCTATCATTAAGTGCCATTTTTTCATCAGCAAAATTTTGAGGATCCGTATTGTGAAAAAAAAATCTTGATGATTTGACTTAACTAAAAGGATACAACGGTGCCCTTTAATAGAGGAGTTAATTCCTAATCACTATAAGATGAATTTAGGTGATTTTCTTAATGTTTTATTGAGTGCCTTTCAGGGAAAAATCCCTTTAGGTGAACACTTTGTCCAGGCACTAATAAGAAAGCTCATGTGCATACACCATTTACATGTCAATGTTCTCAAGTTATTATGCCATTATTAATATAAATAATATCAACAATGAGCACAAATAACCAAATAAATCAACTATGAAATAGCTCAACTATGAAAATTATAGTTTAATGAAGCAAGTACTACATAACTGCAGAGCACATAACTGTTTGTCCACAATTGCAGTTATTATGTCATCAGGATTATAAATACCCTGATGCTTTGCTTCAAAGTATTCCTGAAATTGGAATGCTTTGATCAGCAAACAGCACCAACAAACAATCCTACAAGGCTGGTTTTCTCAGCACGATCCCAGCACTGATAAAGTCCTGTACCTTATGATCACGTGCCAAACCTTAGAAAGTGAATTCTTTAATAACACTGGACAACACATATTTTGGTATCTCCGGTTAGATCTGTTTCTGGGTATATTTGATCTAATTCATATAAACATTCTAAAATGGCACAAGTGTTTTCCTTATCAGCTCTAGTTTTTGTGATGCAGAATATTTGCCATACACCAGTCTTCATTTGCTCACCTATAAAATACCATATCTAAGAAACCAGAGCTGATATGCCCCGAATAACCCTAGGAACAGATCTAAAACCCAAGACACCAATAATATTTTTGTTGGGCTGGGGAACAACTATGAATGGAAAATGCAATCCAAAATATTTGTACAGTGATTGACAAACATGTTTCTCAAATATTATGAAACACTTAGAAGAATTTTGCATTCATGACAAACTTCCCAATTTGGGACTTATTCTGTGCATAATAAGTCCCAACCTGTCCCGATCCGACCTGGCCACGGTGATCCAAGCCACGGTCATCTCGAGGCTAGATTACTGTAACGCTCTTTACGTTGGCCTTCCTTTGTCGGTGATCCGGAAGCTCAAGCTGGTGCAGAACACTGCCGCCCGGCTCCTGTCTGGTTCCCCAGCAGGATGCCATATAACACCTATTTTGCAGGATCTGCACTGGCTGCCTATTGAGCACCGGATCACCTTCAAAGTGTTGGTTCTCACCTTTAAGGCCTTACACGGCCTGGGGCCAGCGTATCTGAGGGACCGTCTCACCCCATACTACCCTACGAGATCACTCCGTTCAGAGGACTCCAACCTGCTTGCCGTCCCCTCTGCTAAAGCGGCCAAAAGAACTGCCACCCACCGAAGGGCCTTCTCGGTCATAGCGCCGATATTGTGGAATGCCCTCCCGGCAGCTACACGAGCAATCCCAGACTTACTCCCGTTTAGGCGGGCATGTAAGACCCACCTCTTCTGGCTGGCTTTTCAGGCATAGATCCACTGCCCCCCCCCCCCCCCCAAGCCATGCTAATATTGCCCGACCACTGTAACTTCTCCAACTGTGTTTTTAATGATGTTTTACTGTGTAGTTTTATCATGTATTTTATATTGCATTTTAAACTGTCTTTGTATATTGTATGTTGTTTTGCCTTCTGGCTGTGAGCTGCCCCGAGCCTACTTGGGAGTGGCGGCATAAAAGCCGAGTAAATAAATAAATAAATAAATAATTTGCATGAAGTTGTTATGCACAGAAGAGAGCATGTTCGATGCAAGAAACCACATTCCCATTGCAGAAAAATGCTTTTTATTCACACATAATGTGTATGTGTGTATTTCCTTTTCTTTTGTTCTTTCTTTCTTTTTCCTCTTCTTTTTGGTGCATAAAACAACCATATTCATGCTTTGTGAGGGAAAAAAGTACACATTGCAAATAGAATTCAAAAGCTGCACAGCTTTTCAAGACTTTCTTGCAGTGGAAAGCTACTAAAGTTTCTGGTTGCATTCTCTGAGAAGAATGTTAAGGAAGATTTATATCCCTAAGAGCAACACATATCTGACAACCTCATACACTGGTGTGTGGGTTCATGGAGGACAAGCCTGTCCCCAAGGTCAGAAATCATGGTTGCTTGTTGTGTTACTTCAGGTCGTAATTCGAAAGGATTTATGGCACCCTGTAGTGTTTCTTAAATTATCACAGCACAGATTTGAACTCAGCAGTTTTTATGGAATGGAAATACAGAACCAAAAGCTGGTTGAAGTTCTGTTGGGACACTGTACTCAGGTCAAAACCGTCTCACAAGTAGCTTTGTTTCCTCAAGTACTATGGAATGGTAATTATACACACATCATCCTCTCATATATTGTTTACTTGGTGAATAGGGATTCATCACTGTATAATTAATGGTGTTTAACATCATTTAAACTATAATGGCACAATGCTATAGAATGCTGGGAAATGTAGTTTGGTGAGACATCAGCCCACTTTGGCAATGAAGGCTAAGACATCTTAAGTCTCATAGTACACAAGTGTATGCAACTGTGAGATTCAGTGTAACTACACTCTGAATAACTACATGGAAAGGTAAGGGAATTTGACTATATATTTAATAGAAAAATGCATGTCAGTTGCCTAGGAAACAGCCAGCTTGCAGGTGAGGTTCAAGGGTCATCTCGTGAAAGGAATGAATGGTGTCATGCTTAGATAAAAGGCTGCCAAAGAAGTAAAGTACATCATTCAAAGATTATGAGTACTCAATTGCTTCAGGTTTCAAAGACTGACCCTGGAGATTTAGAAAAGAGGAGAAAGAGACTATTTTTGACTTGTAAATTAAATCATCGTAATTTTGTGTGGTTTTAGCTATCTATATGATGTTGTTTCAGATCACATATCTCTGTCTATGCCTATATCTACTTTGTCATTTTCATTTTTCTATCTGTATTACTATGTGGCATTTCTGAAGTGGGTAGGGATATTTCACTCGTGCCAATTTCTCTTTTTATTTCCTGATGCTACCCAAAATGCCATATAACATTCTGTTTCCCAGATGCCTGGATCAAATAATTGCATTTTGGAAACCATGGAACGTTTTTCCCATGCAGAAACAGGAAAGAAGAGTAATAGATTGGGGTTAGCAAAGTACATCTTCTGGGGTGCATGTGGTCCCACAAATCTGATTCTACAGTCTATAACCTCCCCAAATGCCTTTTTCTTTGTTAAAAAAAGGAACATGAATTGCTTGTCTAGTAGTTATATACAGGAGGGCTTTAGTAGATTTTAGGACTTGTTCTGGAATTTATAGTGATTTTTATATCAAACTGTTTCCAGGTGGATTCATGTTGGAGACTGCATTAATAGAAAGCCATCCTGGAGTTATTTCCAAGACAAGTGTATTTCAACCTTTTTTGAGCCATGACACATTTTTTACATTTACAAAATCCTGGGGCACACCACCAACCAAAATGACACTCTAACACAGTAATACATAGAGTTAATATGTTTTTAAATGTATTTATACACTCAGTGTGAAATCTGGACCTGTTTCGATGAACACAACATAGATATCCTGGCAGGAATGGCAGAAAGACACAAACTTCCCACACAGAACTCCCGTAACCAAGAGAAAATACTATAAGAGTTGGGTGGGCATTGACCTTGGGTTTTGGAGTTGTAGTTCATCCAGAGAGCACTGTGGACTGAAACAATGTTGGATCAGGACCAAACTTGGCATGAATACTCAATATGCCCAAATGTGAACACAGATGGAGTTTGGGGAAAATAGACCATGACATTTGGGAGTTACAGTTTCTGGGATTTATAGTTAACACACAATCAAAGAGCATCCTGCACTCTTGCAACAATGGAATTGAACCAAACTTGGCATATTGAACTCTCATTACCAGCAGAAAGTACTGAAAGGGTTTGCTTGGGAATTGACCTTGAGTTTGGAAGTTGTAGTTCACCTATACCCAGAGAGCATTGTGGACTCAAACAATGTTATGTTATGTTGTTTGTTTTCTATCCAGAATCACAATGTTGGAAGGAGGCTCACCACTTTAAGGTCCCTAAAACAAGCATGGGAAAACTTCGGCCGTCTGGGTGCTTTGGACTTCAATTCCCACCATGCCTAACAGCCTGAGGCCCTTTCCTGCTTAAGTGGCTGAGGGAGTTGCTAGGAATGGTGGGAGTTGGAGTCCAAAACACCTGGAAGGTCCAAGTTTGCCCATGCCAGCTTTCGACAGAGACCTCTTCCTCCCCCTTCGTGCCCTTTCTTCCCCTCCTACTTTTTCTTCTACACTGCCGCTTCTGCCGCCATTTTGATCTGAGGGGGCAGCGTGAACGTGTTCAGGAGGGGAGGGGGGAAGACGTGACCCGTGCGGACGCTACTGTCCAGACCCGCCCCAGAGCAAAACGAGGCAAAGCGAGCAGAGTGAGGCTGGGAAGAAGGGAGCCCGAGTGGAGAAGAAAAAGTGTTCAGCAGGAGGGGGAAGAAAGGGTATTGGAGGTTCCAATTTCCCACGGCACACCTGATGATTGCTCACGGCACACTAGTGTGCCACGGCACACTGGTTGGGAAACACTGTCCTAGACACCCTAACCCTTAGGTGGTTTCAAACCAGATTTTAGTGCATACATCAACATACACACTATTATAGCTGGGATAGTAGAATATTTGAGCCTGGCTAGTAGACATGCTACATAGTAAGATTCAGGCAAATATATATAATGTGGTCAATGATAGACTTAAAATAACCTCTCATATGACAGATAAGATACTGGCTCATAGCAGTGAGACATTAATCTTTCCCTGTTTTCCTCTGGCCACTTTTATAAGCCAGGATGGTTGTGAGGCCAATATGCATATGGCAGTGATCACTTTTCCAAGAATCCTGTCCTCATCCTCAGGCTATCCTAATAGATGTGTATCCACCAACACAGGAACGTTGGGCACCAATATTACCTCTGCTGCAGCTATGTCAATGACAGCATCCTAGTCAATGCACATTCAAGTGCTGTGTAAATTATTCACATTTGAGTGGTTTGCATTCTCGTCTAGCAGGGAACATAAGAACATAAGAAGAGCCATGCTGAATCGGGCCTCAGCCCATCTAGTCCAGCATTCTGTGTCACACAGTGGCCCACTAGTTGTACACAGGGATCTCTAGCAGAAAGGAGGGCAAAACCCTCACCTGCTCTCGACCCCCCACAACCAGTACCCGGGGAAATCCTGCCTGCCTCCATCAACACAGAGGTGGCACTTGAAATGGACACTTGGATGTCCATTTCAGGGAAGAAGTGTACAATGTACCTTACTATTGAAACAGTTCCATTGGACAATGCTATTCAAACTTAATAAGAGCGACATATGGGGGTTTTTTTTGCTGCTACCACAGCCATAAGTTTCTCAATTGGTTCTAGCCTTGGTTCAGTTTTGCCATCTGAATTCTAGTGTCCTCAATCTCTTTATCACTGCCAATGGCCCATGAACAAAGAAGTTCGTTTGGCCTCACTCTTTGAGAGAGGACACTCTGTAGTGATCATATCCACTGTACTGTGCTATAGCTATTTCCTGCTCCAGAGATCAATCTGGGCTTTAATAGATCACCTGTTTAGTTTAGAGAAAAACTCCTCAAAAATTCCTCAATTACTAACAGGAATTCACTGAGATCCATTTAATTTCTAGGTTGGACTATCTCAATTCCAATGTGCAGTGAATGCAAATCCTGTTATGTCTGTCCTGCCATGTATTGCCTCTGCAGTTGAATGCATTTGTGGGGAGGGGGCTTTTGGGTTATGTTTTATCTGTTTATTGATGTTTTATTGATTTTATGCTGTAAACCGCTCTGGGCTCCAGAGAGAGCGGTCTACCAAATCGAATTTATAAATAATAAATAAATAAAATATTTGGAATTCCCTCCCGGGAGAGATTAGGAATGCCCCCTCACTGGAATCCTTTAAAAAAAACAACTGAAAACCTGGTTTTTCCACTGGGCCTTTGGAGATTAGACTCCCCAAATGCCCCCATTTTTGATGAGACCTCTTCCCCCTATGTGATCATTTATGTTTTGCCACTACCCCAGTTATCTCCCCCAAGTTTTTAAACATTTTATATGTACATGTAGCTCGCCCTGTCATTTCTGTCTTAGATTCACCTATGTTCTTGTGTTTTCAAAGATGTATTTATTTTATTGTGTTTATTGCTTTTGTCGTGTTTATTGTTTTCTGATATTTTTGATATTTTTTGTGATGTGTTGTTCGGGCACGGCCCCATGTAAGCCGCTCCGAGTCCCCTTTGGGGAGATGGATGCGGGTTATAAATAAAGTTATTATTATTATTATTATTAGGCCTGGGTTGGTTTGTCGGAATGCTCTTAAAATTGGAATGAATTTGGATGAAATTCACTTCTGCGATGTAAGCAACCCGTAAATGAATTTACCATTCCGAAGCCACCGCCACCATTTTTGGAAAGGAATTGGCAAACACACAGCTCTCACCCAGTTCTAAAGCAGAGGGAAGAACATCCATGTCCAAACTGGGTGTTTAACCAAGTTTCGATGTGGACGTCTTTCCCTCTGTGTTAAATCTGGGGCGAGAGCTGCACACTACTCTCGCCCCAGTTCTGACGGGGAAGGAAGGACATCCATGTCCAAACTGGGTATTTAACTAACCAGTGCTGTTTCTTTCCTACTGCCAGTGCTGTTTCTTTCTTACTGTGCATGCGTGTCCGCCATTAATGAAGCCATTCCGAAATTTCCGAAATATTCATAAAATTTCTGAATTTTTTTTGGAAAATTTTGGAAATCAAGCAGATTCGAACCGCCAGCAACCTTTACATCCAGAACAAGTTTTGAACCATTTTTTTTATCCACCAGGCCTACTGTCTATCAACCAATATGTAGCCTAGACCATCTTTTGTCATAGTGAAACTGTGGAATATTACTCCACACCCAAATTACCATCATCCCTTGAAACAAAAACAAAAAAAAGTTTTAGAATCTGACTTAAAGTCTCAGTGGTGCTAAATACCTCTTGTAACAGTCTCATATTCATCATAGAGGATATAAACGCTTGAGCTAATCTTAACAGAACAGTGTCAACATGTCTGCTGAAGTGCTCCAGCACACTGAGGCAAGGATATTCCATTGCTAAAATCAATTCAACCAGCAGAGGAAGAAATATTATGGAGCAGGCACCAACAGAATCTCAACTGGCAATGTTACCAAAGAAAGTAAACTGATTAAAAAATTATCTCAGAGAATGCAAGGAGACTAGGAGGATGTTATCCACAATTCACACAAATCTTCTCTTATTTCTAATTTGGAAAATGCATGTAAATGTGCAGGAATTAATTTGCAAGTTCCTTTACCCTGTTTTTCCTTATAAGTGCTGTTCACATTCAGACACCCACGCAAACACATAAGATAACTATTACTTTTTTCCTAGGAGAAAACTTTAAATTAATCTCTTTATTGTACTCCCCCCAACTGTATCTCTACATTTACAAAAACATGTCTGACAAACTCATTCTGGTCTGCTTTACAAATCAACATGATTGACCACAGAGTCATCTCAACGCCATGCCATCTCATAGAATCAAAACAAAAATAATAGTAAGCTTTTGGACCCAATCTTTCAACATCTTCAGCTACTTGACCAAATATTTAGGATTTTGGGGCATTTTGTAATTTGCTTTAAAAGCACATTAATGAATCAATTTTGAACAACCCTTTTTTTAACAACAACAGCAAGTAATAAGTGGATGTGTGCCTTGTTTTTAAGTAAAATTAACCTCTTAGAATTGTATCTGCCTTTATAACGACATGCTAGCTCCCTGTGTGTTGTGTTTTGTTTTCTTGCTGATCCATTACTGGCATATACATCAATTTGCAGAATAGGTTGCAGCTTTAGTGGAGTTGCAAGGAGAATCTAATAATGCAGTCTCTCTTTTCCAGAAACTGTCCACTGCTAATAAAGACATTCACAAACAGGGCATGAAGTTGATCACCTTACCTTCTTTTTGATTGTATTCACAGAAAAGTACCTCAAATGTCTCTGAAAAGGACAGACCCACTTTGCTAGGTTTAGTTTTACCCAAGCATATTCTGTAGGTCTTTTTAATCCTTGTAAAAAGATATGTATAAGTGCCATCATGCCACCTTTCTTGGCATCCTGTGTCCAAAGCAGCATAATTTCTGTACACCCATGTGTATAGGGTTGCCATATTTTGATAGAAGAAATAAGGGACATTTACGGGATTTTTCGCAAAAATAAGGGACACTTAAAAAAAAACTTGAAAATCAAACGTTAGGTAGAAATACTTTTATTAACAGAATAAGATAATGATTGAAATTCACAAAAGAAACTGACTTACACCCTCTTAACAGTACATAGTATGTTTCTGCGTGTTTTGTCATGCAGAAAAAACATAATTAGAACTACCTTATTTACTCCATCTGTATTTAGTACTTGACTTTGCTGACTTTAAAAGTGCACTGTCTAACTTTATCATGCCATAGAACTCTCTACAAGACATGTTCATATTTGTAGCAATTAGTAGTTCACTTTTAATCAGATCTACTGAACACCTGTTTCTAATGTCTGACCACTTGTTAGACATTAAGGAGAAAATGCGTTCAACAAATGCATTTGACCCAGGAACACTCATTACAAAAGGCACAAGTTTTTGCCTATTAAAGACTGCCAACCACTTGTTTGCGGCATCTTCTGTACTCTCCAAAATACTGGCAGGAATGTTCCCAACAAGACGGTACTCTTCATACAGTTCTTCCATATCAATTATTTCAGTTAGTTGGGGGGATTTCACTGCAGCTTCCCGGGAAGAAAAATAGTATATCTATTATTTCAATAAACACAATAACTTTCAAAAATAAAACATTACAGTAAAAATAAAAGAATATATATATATACACACACACACACACATACACACACACACATATACACACACACACTCTCTAACAGAGTGAGGCTCTTATCTGGGTTTCCTTGGAATGGCCAGGCAAATGTGGACGGAGGAGGGAGGGAGGGAGGGAGGGAGAGGCAGGCTTGGAGGGCAGAGCAGGCTGCAGAGGAGGAGGCTCCCTTCCAAAGCCGAGAGACAGCCTGCCTGCCTGCGAGCAGAGACCGAGCCCCGGTCCAAGAAGGGCCACGCAGGCCAACACCACACACACTCACTCACACACTGGGGCCTCAGCTGAGCCGCCTCTCTCAGTCTCTCTCTCCCTGGAAGGCCTTCTCTTTGCAAAACACTCCAAGTTATCAGCTGTTAGCTCCTCCTTCTTCCACTTCCTCCCGCGCTCTTTCTCTCTCTCTCAAGTCTGAGGCCCTTTCCCTCCTCCGGAAGTGAGCTGAGCTCATAGGGAAAGGCGTCGCCCGAGCCCTCCTGCTCTGAGCCGGCCCCTTTTTTCCCAGCACCAGCCAGAGGACAGGTCAGGAGGAGCGAAAAATAAGGGACAGCAGCTGTAAATATGGGACACCCAAAAAAAGACCAAAATACGGGACATATGGGAACCCTACATGTGTATGACATTACTGGTATGCTAACATTGTGCAAAACGTGATTCATCTGGGTGTTAATTCCATAGTTTAGAGGAAAGGGGTCAAACTCATTTTCATCAAGTACCACATCACTGTTATGGTTGCCTTCAAATAACCACTGAATCCAAGGATGGAAAATTCTTGGATACTGAGGGCTAACTATATATTGTTCCATAATGTTCAGTGCTCTTTAGATTTTACCCAGTTTTGTCCCCATATGTCACTGAATGATATATCCCATAACTTTTTATTTTCCACCAAGTGGGCTGGGGATAATGGGATTTTCAACCCAATAGCATTTGTGGCTCTGAGGTTTGGGACAGGTCAAATGACATTTTAAAGTCAAACATCATACCCACAAGCCATGTATCTAAATTCAAACTCATCCTGACTAAGATGTTACTGTGTTACTGTGTCATAACTCCCATTGGTACTAGTCATATTGCCTAACAATGAGGAATACAGGAGTTGTGTCCCAGCATCCAGGGGCCATATAAAATGACAGGATGACGCCGATTCAGCCCATGGGCCTTAGATTTGATAAATATGGTTTAGAGATTCCATATGTTATTGGATTAGTCTACAGACTATCATATCTGGGCTTATTGTTTGGTCTGACATAAGTTAGAGTCCAATAAGAACTAAATGAACCCAGGGCTTTAAAACAATGCTTTGCTAAAAGCAGATCTGGGGCACATTTACTCCTCTATACATTTTTAACTATGATGCCTAAAACTTTTTCCATTGGCCAAGCTGAGTGAGACTTCTGGGAGCTGAAGTACAAAACACCTAGAGGGTGAACGTTTATCAACTTCTGGTTTAGCTTAGGTTCCCCACACTTTCACACTAATACCCCTTTAGGTGGAAAATGTTCCACTTCTGAAGCCACATTTGCCTGTTTGATATCAAAAGAAGGGGATAAAGGAAAAGAGAGAGCTCCCTGTAGATATGAATAGATAGCCCAGCATTATGTCAAAAATGAGTAAATTAAAAACTCGACTTAGCAGGGAAACAAGCCAGATGTTGAACTCTTCATACTAGCTTGATTGATTAAATACTCTTAAAATGCCTTTGAAACTGTCAAAACAAATCTCCAATGCAGGAGAAACAGATATTTATTTACATAAATAAAGCATTAATTCCAATTTTAAATGGTCAAAATGCATTTCCAGTGTGGAACTCATGGGAACTCTACGCACAAAGATCACATGTAACACTGTTGCCTAAAGAAACATGATACGTTAGACTAAAAAGCATCTGTCCAGTTCTATTGAAGACTTAAGTATCTCTGTGTTGCTGGACGCTTTCATGGCTGGAATCACTGGGTTGCTGTGAGTTTTCTGGGCTGCATGGCCATGTTCAGAAGCATTCTCTCATGACGTTTTGCCCACCTCTATGGCAAGCATCCTCAGAGGTTGTGAAAACCGTTGGAAACTCGGCAAGTGAGATTTATATATCTGTAGAATGTCCAGGGTGGGAGAAAGAACTCTTGTCTGCTTGAGGCAAGTGTGAATGTTGCAATTGGCCACCTTGATTAGCATTTAATGACATTGCAGCTTCAAAGCCTGGCTGGTTGCTACCTGAGGGGATCCTTTGTTGGGAGGTGTTAGCTGGCCCTGATTTATTCTTGTCTAGAAATCCCCCGTTGTTTGAGTATTGCTCTTTATTTACTGTCCTGATTTTAGGTTTTTTTTAAAAAATACTGGTTGCCAGCTTTTGTTCATTTTCATGGTCTCCTTCTTTCTGGTGAAATTGTCCACATGTTTGTGGATTTCAGTGGCTTCAATGGCTTCTCTGTGTAGTCTGACATAGTATTTGTTAGTACAGCATTTTTGTGTTCTCAAATAATATGCTATGTTCAGGTTGGTCCATCAGGTACACTTGTCCACAGCTGCATGGTATATGGTAGACTCTTGCACAGGTGAGAGGACTTCACCTCTCTGTGGTATCTCTGCCCTATAAATGAGGAATAATTCTCCACTTGTAATTAAACCACAACTATGATTGTGTCTCATTTTTATCTATGCCAACATGGGCTAATAATTTTATCTATGACAACATGGGCTATGCCAACATGGCCTAACTATTCCATTAGGTCCCCTTTTCCTCACCACTGAGGGGGGAAAATAATTGAAGTGTTCATATAATCCTTCCCTACTTTTCTTACTAAAGCACACTATAATTGTTCCATAATTACAGTTTTTGGCCAAAATTCTACATCATGGTATAAATTTGATAATTTTATGAATCTATAATTAAAGGACAGAAACACAACGAAACCTTGTTAGTGAGTTGCAGAAATGTGCATCTGGGGAAGAATACTTCCATACTTATTGCCCTCCAATCAAAAGAGATATGCCTGCTGGAACGCATGGAGGGAATATTTGCATTTTTTCATTCTTCAGTGGAACAGTTGTTTCATCATACTGACATATTCTATAGGAAACCGCCACAAGATTCTTCACCCCTGTAGGAGGGGGTCATCACCAAAGAAAGGTACAAAAATCTTGTTTTGAGGGGGGATGGGAAAATGTTACTTCCAGTCGAAACAACGTTTTGAAATTTTCACCCCAAAAGTCCTGCAATATGAAAAGTCATACAATAGCATTACGAAGACATCCCTTGGGTGTGTGAGAGTGTGTTCATTTTCACAATCAACATCAAAAGAAGATAAGAAGTGAGTGAACTGATATCTGCAAAAATTAGAATTGGACAGTTTCATATCGAGTAACAAGCTGCTGTTATGTTCCTACATAGGAGACTCAGCAAAGTGACTGATACACATTTATTATTCGATTTGTATACTGTCCTTTCCAACTGGCTGAACTGATCAGAACTGATGCACAAATAATGGGTTTTGGTGCCCCTGGTATTTGGCTAAGTATACACAAAGTTATGTGATGTATAATGTCATAGAAAACTCTGGTCAATCTGGTATATTTTTCATGTATATATACCTTCCCTCGTCATGCCCGTTCGTCCATATCACTGAAGTCATATTACTGAAGTCATATCACTGAAGTCACCCTACACTACATTTTCAAGGATGTTTTGTTTGGAAAAACACACACATAAACCAAGAGTAAATTAATGAGAACATCATGGAGCATAACTAATTATACTGTCTACTTCTTGGAGAACAAATGATGACATAATTCATCTCCCACCCCTAAAAGAGCCGCTTTTAATAAATGAGGAGAATCAGGGTATTGAACAGGCATGTACCTGCTGTAAACACAGCTGCCTGATACAACTGCTTTTGTAAAGTGAACACATTAACAATTTCTATCTCTGCAGTGTTATGCATACTCTTCATTAAAGATACATTTTGATGTAATGATTTAACTCTATTCATTCACCCATTCTTATAAACTGTGTCATGTTAGCATCTAGAGGACAAAATGTATATCAAACACATAGTTGAAAGACATTTAGCAAGTTAAATTAGAAGCAATACAATTCCTTTGATATAACATTAAAGTACAGCACTGAGATCTTCCAGATTGGCCAACATGAAAATGTGTGTGTGTGTGTGTGTGTGTATTCAGATTAAATAAATTTAATGCTGCTGGGTTCAAATATATCACTTATTTAAAATTTGTAATTTGAACATAATATGTTCTACCATTGAGTTGCATTTGCAGTGAGTAAATTAATAAGATCTCCTTTTCCTCTTACATCCAATGTTACATTACAGAAAAAGTTAAATATTTTTCCGGCCTCCTTTGTATAACTTTTGGGGAAACAACAAACAGAAGCAACAATTAAATAATTTAGAATAAGTTGTGCAACAACTAGAGAATTTGGTATTGCAAAGGCTCCCTGAATCGCTTGTGAAGCACTATCTAAAAATCAATATTGAGTATTAGCAGGCACTTTGCAGTTGAAGTCCGTTCTACTTAAGGGTTTTACTGAACAAGCAGAATCATAAGTATAAATTCAATTTCCACTCCCAAATGAAATAAACCCACTAAACAAATGGAAACTTAGTAAGACAACATATATGTATATTCTGTTTACTCAGTGGGTCTCCTCTAGTTGGGTTCGCAGTGGATGTATGCCATAGTGTTGGCTTGGGACATTACATGTACATGCAAACATTGTTTCTGAATAATAATAATAATAATGTTAAAACTTTATTTTATCATGAAATAAAACATGTTAGATAATACAAACAAAATAAATAACATATCAAATTAAGATAAAACAAAAAAATGCAAAGCACCAACCATTAAAAAACAATTATTATATGAAAGCACTTCGAACAACATTCCAAAAAGAAATCCCAGCCATTGCTATAGTAAAATATTCCATTAAATCCAATTGATGATTATTGAGTATTCTTAAATTTCACCATTGTTGAAAGCCCGTTTAAAAAGCTAAGTTTTCAATTTCTTCCCAAAAATCATGAGCATGGGCGCTTGCCTAATCTCCCTGGAGAAGGCACTCCAAGAAGGCCCTTTACCTTGCCCCCACCGACCGCACTTGCGATGTTGGTGGGACCATGAGGAAGGCTTCCCTAGCAGATCTGAATACCCAGACAGGTTCATAGGGGAAGATGTGGCCACATAAATAGGCTGGACCCAAACCATATTGGGCTTAGTAGGTAATGACCTGCACTTTGAATTGGGCCCGGAAGCATATAAAGCTGACACTTGGCACAGGTACAGTGATACTAAAGGACACAACACTTAGATTCATGAATTAATGAAGATCCTCTAATTAATTATTATGAATATGCAAGTATTTTGCTTTAAAGCCTTCCCTTCAAAAATAGTACTTGCAAGATGTTACTAATAGTCCCCATGCATAGGAACATCTGGAAATTTCATGGTAGCTCTCTGGAAAAAATCTGCCTGTGCAAACATGTGTATAAGCCACATTACTCCCTCAGATATTAGAAATGCAGAAAGGTGTCACATTCAAACTTGCATTATTTCACATTCAAACTTGCATTGTACACTCATCCATGTCTGTGTTGTTGCAATGCTAACATTATTGTGTCACTCTTGTATACCCAATTCACATAATCAGTAACAGGAGGGAATTTTTATCTTGTCCCTCATTCAAAAACTAAAACAAAACAACAACAACCAGAACTTCAAATCAACTTCACAGCTCTCTTTGAAATGTAGGATAATTATGGCCATACGATAAGATGACAGATCTTAATCCAAATGACTATCTTTTTAGACCAAGAAGAATAGGAGGCATGACGCATATATCTAACATTTTGAAAAATAAATTTTTCACATGAAAAGGAAGAGGAAAGGAGACATATTACAGTCAGTGACATTTTTGCTTTTCTGCTTGTAAATCTCTCTAAATGTATGCATTGGATAGAAGACTCAAAATGGAAGAGGAAACTGGAGAGATTCTATCAGGCATAGTCAAGTTTTGTGATCTACTGTTGCTATAGCACATACATACAGAAGCAGACAGACAGAGAGAGTTATATAGACAACTCCCACTATCTCCCCCAAGTAGATGGGGCGGGATTAGCTGAACTGAGTAAGAGACTGAGAATACCGAGAACAGCATTCTGGGAAAAGTAGTTTGGGATGGTGAGGCCCCCTCTTGCAGACAATTCAAAAGGTCCTGCCCTAAACTACATTTCTAGAATGCAGTGCTCAGTATCAGAAAGCCCCAATGAGGGCTGCAGCAGCAATCTGTTTAGAGTCAGTTTAATAATAATAAATAAAATTATTGAATCTGCAAAGAGGACTTAAGCAAGTAAGTAATAGTATAAATCTGTGCTAAGTTGAAGTTCTATGGTTAATTGTTTGTCATATAGACACACTGTTAGACATTCAAGGGTTGTTGTGCTTTTTTTAGGGAGGATGGAAGTTTTTGTCCAAACTTTAAAAAAATTCCCAAAATGAGTAGATATGTGAAAAATTTTTGAAACTCAGGGGAATTGATACCCTGTTTATCTTGTACATTGTACATAACCTGCAAGTAGATAGCTCTTGTAGTATTTTGAAAAATATATTGTTTGTAAAAATAATTCCCAAAATTAGTGGATGAGTGTGATGTTCTGAAACTTGGCGGGCTAACAGTGTGCTGCAATTATAGCAGGTTTCATTATGTTAGTTTATTTATTTATTTACTTTAATTCTATAGTGCCCCTCTCAGCCCGAAGGTGACTTAAGGCGGTGTACACATGGCAAGGACTGCCCAAGATAGTTCTAACAATGAGGGCAAAATGAGCCCCTGAATTTTCCCCACTTGCTCAATCACTTAACAAAAATGTAACAAAAAATTCATTACTACATTATAGTTACAATTTTAAGATCCATAATTTCAGAAACACCCCTATTCACCCCTCCCAATTTTGTAATGAGTATTGAAACTTTTTCATTGATTGCAAACACCTAGTGAATACACAAACACTGATGAGCATTAATGGTTTTATTTTATGCACTTTCCTGGGCATTTGCTATATTGCTGCTGAAGTCTAAAGCTAGTTTGGAACTGCATTAAAACGTTGATGCATATGGTGCCATAGACAATACTGGATTTAGCAGACTGTTGGTTATAATTGCTCTCTTCAGATATTTAATGTGGTATAATGCCTCATGGTTCTTTGGGTTTTAATTTTAATGCTCTTCTTAATATCTTCTTATTGAGCTCTGTTATTAATTTGCTCCTATATTTCTAGAAGTTATGCAAAGTTTCAATGTTGTTCTCTCCCCCACACACACACACACACATACGTTGGGCAGGGGGTAAAATCATTTGTACATTAAACAAATTAATAAATAAAAAATGAGCTAATCCTTGTGACTTTGGGAAAATGTGAAACAATTGAGAGAGGTTTGGCCCCAAATAAGTTTAGTTGTAATTTAAATGATGAGGGGGTATCGGAAGGTTTCAATGTCTCATATTGGAAATGTCCCATGTCAGACTTCATGTATCTTCTCAGCCAAGCTTGATTTGGTCTACATAAAACAAGAGAAATCTGAGCCTATCTTCTCTACAAAGACTAGAGAACAGCATCATTAAAACAAAGTAATAGCCATAAACAATAAAAGTAGAATGCTCCCAAAGGAATCTGAGGAAACCACCTTTGGAGAAAAATATATATTCCAGTTCAGTGGATGAATAGCTTTGGGGAGTGTTTTTCACTCACACTCGGCATTGTGTGTAGAGAGATTTGATGTGCCACTTGTTACATAGTGACCCTTTTTATGAGCAGTAGGATAACTGGACTGTAACACGAGATAATAAATCCCCCTTTACATTTTTTCTCTTTGCATATATTTAGGATGCACAGAATCACAATATACTATACTTGGGGAAGATTATATTGCAATAAGTAACTGCAATGGTTGGAAGAGCTGCAGGTAGGCAATGCAACTATGGATATAGATACAGATGCACACAAAGATATAAATATGATTAGATAATATATTGATTATGTCACATGGAAAATAGCTAGGTTTTATCCAAAGGCCAACAGCAACTGCTAGAAGTGCAAAGCTCACGTGGGGACCTTCATTCACTGCTGGTGGTCATGTAGTAAATCACAAAGGTTTTGGAAAGAGATACATAGACATACCCAAAAAAAATCCTACAAGATAAGTTCGATCTTATACCGGAAACTTACCTTTTAAATCTTACTAAAGAAGGGTGGGACCAAAACAAGGTAAAATTGTTCTATTTTATAGCTGCGGCGGCCAGGCTAGTATTTGCTAAAAATTGGAAAAGAGGAGTTATCGCAAATGGAGGAGTGGTTTAATAAATTAAGGGACTTAATGGAGTCCGATGAACTATATAGCAAGGTATATGGAAGAAGCGAAAAGTCAAAGGCGGATTGGCAACCTGTGCGGTTGTACCTTGGAAAAATGAGTTGTTAAAGGAAAAAAGTATTCAAGTACTGTGAATCTACCAGGTGAAGGCTTTCAGGGAGCTAATGGCTGATATTCCAAGTATGGGAGGTCTGCGATGTCCCGAACTGGAGGACAGACTAAGTGTGTATACAGTATATTTGTTGTATCTTTCTCCCCATTCCCCACTTTCCCCCTTGTCCCACCCCATCCCTTGTCTTTTAAAACATGGAAAAAACCTAATAAAGAATATTAAAAAAATATGTCACATAATGTTTACTTGTCTTACATATACATGGGACCATTCAGGACCCATCCAGAAATCCCCTTATTGGAGAAACTTCTACAATAAAAAGTGGATTAATTTTGTGCTCTCTTGGAAGGCGTGGAATAAACCCATACTGCCGGTGTCTGGACCACAGTCCAGACACCATCCCCACAGTTTTCCAGACAAAATTAGTCTGGAAAACTGTGGGAGGCCAACCCCCCTCTCCCAAAGCCCCCCAAACCCTTTTAAAAGTAAGGAAAACTTACCTGGTGGCAGGAGAGCTCCAGCAACACTGTAATGGAGGCAGAGTTTGGGGAAGGGGGTAGGGTCTGCAGAAAAACATCTGGACACCCACCCCAGAAATTGCATGCTTGCTGAGGTGGGTGTGGATAGTAGCCCAGGAAGATCTGTTTGGTTTTTTTTAAAAAAAATGTGGATGCTCCTGGGATAAAGGGCTGTATGGAAGTACCCTCAGTTGCCTGACACTGGATCTGTGGTGATGGCTAAGCTTTTGGGGATGTGTAAAGCACTAGTTAACTTCAACTTATGCAGGACTCCACTGCAAATGATATCACACATGCAGTCTCATTGTCTGTGGGTTGTGTTTGGTCAGCAGTGTATACTTAAGCTGTGCTCCTCTACAGAATGATGGAGAAATTCTGTTCGTGGTGTGTGCTTTCAAATCATTGCTGACCTATGGAAACCAAAAGGCTTATCATTTTCTTAGCAGAATCCTTTCAGAAGGGGTTGGCTCTTGTCTTCTCCTGAAACTGAGGGTGCTTCCAGACAGTCATTTAATCAGAGAACATTCAGGTTTTTAAAATGCAAATGTTCCCAGGTCCTAATCTACACAAAAAAGTGCATGCTTTCTGGGGTGGCTGTCCAGATGCGCTTCTGGGAGAACACCTGGACACCTAATCACCCTATCCAAAATGCTCCAAAACCCCTTAAAAATAAAATAACTTACTGGCCTCCATTAGCATGGTGCTGGAGCTCTCTTAGCATGTAGAAATGGTGTGCCAGGTGAAAGGGGAGCAGAAGCAATTTTCCTCCTCCTCCTTTCTCCTGGCGCATCATTCCTACACGCCAGGAGAACCCCGGCACCACGCTAATGGAGACTGGGAAAGTTATGTTTTTTTAAAAGAGGTTTTTTTTTGGGGGGGGGGGAGTGGAGTCTTCATGATTTTCCAGGCTAATTAAGCCCAGAAAATCTTGGAACTACTCTCTGGGCTGCCCCATCAAAAAACACAGAACTATTGAGGGATCAGTCCAGACAGGGGAAGTAGTGGGTTTATTCAAGAAGGCACAGAATAAACCCACTAACAATTAAATACGTGAAAAACCAGAGTTTTCCTGTTTTTTGGTGAATGAATTTGTGTTCCTCTGGGACGTCATCTGGATGGCCACCTTTTAATTGCGGAAACTCCAGTGTTAAAGGGGCTGTCTGGATGCTCCCTGAGGGAGTGTGATCCACCCAAAGTCCATCAGTAGGTTTCCGTGGTTTGAATGGCCTTTCATTGTCCTACTCCAGCATTCAAACCAACACAACAATGCTGCTATGAAGAAATATCTATCTCACTCTTGCATTAAACCTAAATCCTAACTCTAATCAAAACTGGATCTTTTCAACTGGTACTTCACAAAGTGAAAGGGGTTTTCATCCAAAGCTAATAAAAGTAAAGTTGGACTTAAAACTTAATTGAAATGTACTTTATTCATGAATTTGACTTATTTCTATGTTGCATCCCAGTCTGCAAGAGCTTCCAAAGCAATGAGCACACAAGAACAACTAAAGTATTTCAAAGTTATAAACTTTTTAAAAAACATATTAAATTGCTCTCTAAAATTTTTGAAAAGAAGTCTAAGAACAGTCACAAGATACAATTTTAAAGAAGTTAAAACAATCTCAGACACTGCAGACTGAGCACGACAGTACTGTTTTAGCTGCTGGAAATCAGAAGAGATGAGACAGCCAAATGTCCTGGAAATGGAGTTTGGGTAGGGAGTCCAGAAGTTTAGGACTTCAGAGAAAAAAGAAACACCTTTTAAAAGTTTGTCACTAAGCATAATCTTATGGAAAACCCCAAGGTGAAGTTGGGGAAAATGGGGTTGTTTGTTTTAGGAGGGGATATTTATGTTTGCATGAGGAATTATTATTTTGACATTTCCTTCCTCCTTGCTAATGCCAGCATGCAACAGTGTTTCGAAAAGAACTTTTAAATGGTTTTCTAGCATCATATTTCTCTACTCTGTGTTGGACTTACTGATACTTGCAGGTTTGTTGCCTCTATACTGCTATGATGTATCTTATCTTAACCCCACCTCCCAAATCATGGGAAAAGCAAAGAAAAATGAGTCCCCATAGCCTTGCTCCACAGGTCAATTCTTTGATGTTTTTCATTTTCATATCATGCTCCACAAGGAAGAAAAGTAGATTATGGACATCTGCTGGGAATGTTTGGCTCCTTTGACCACTTTCTGTACTTCCATGTAAGATGGGTGGCATTTTATAGTGGATTTTAGGAAACTATTTGCTGTACCATAAAACTGATCAGAGAGGCTTTAGAATAAGTTGTGTCGAAGAGGCAGAAAATCTCCAGAAGGTTAGGGTATGACAAGTATTGTAGACAACAGCATTAGTGCTATAGAAAAAATGTTCCATTAATACAAGAACTCAAGAATCCCACACTCTAGCCCAGGGATCTTCAAACTAAGGCCCAGGGGCCAGATATGGCCCTCCAAGGTCACTAGCCGGCACTCGCTCAGGGTCAGCCTAAGTCTGAAACTACTTGAAAGCACACAACAACAACAACAACAACAACAACACAACAACCCGATCTTATCAGCCAAAGCAGGACACACTTCCCACTGAAATACTAATGAGTTTATATTTGTTAAAATTGTTCTTCATTTTAATTATTGTATTGTTTTTTTTAAAAGAATTGCACTACAAATAAGATATGTGCAGTGTGCATAGGAATTCATTCATTTTTTAAAAAAATTATAATCCGGCCCGCCAACTGTTTAAGGCAGTGTTTTCCAACCAGTGTGCCAGGGCACACTAGTGTGCCGTGAGCAATCATCAGGTGTGCTGTGGGAAATTGGAACCTCCAATACCCTTACTTATTAAAGGAGCACCATTACGTCACAATACAAAATGCACAATTAATCATACATAATCACACACAAAAACCACATTCAAAGTACCCAATCCTGCTGCAGAAAATCAAAAGTCTTACATAAGGTAGTTTGGCGTGGTCGCCACAGAGAGTGGAGGAGTTGTGAACCAGGAAGTAGCGAGTTCATGAAGCGCTCCTCTATAGAAAACTCGTGATATTTGATGAAATCACGGAAGTGAGTGCAAAAAACAAAGTGTATCCTCATGATGTTATCCAATGTCAGTTCCGGGACCTGCACAATAACACAGTCAGTTTGCGGACAATTTAAAGAAGCAGCATCATAATCATAGCGACAAGGTAGAAAATCACATAGATAATCACATATATTCAAACCGCCAGAGGCTGAAGATAGATGTGGTGATTGAATCGAAAGCTGGCATGGGCAAACTTGGACCTTCCAGGTGTTTTGGACTCCAACTCCCACCATTCCTAGCAGCCTCGGGCCCTTTTCCTTTCCCCCCTCAGCCACTTAAGCAGGAAGGGGCCTCAGGCTGTTAGGAATGGTGGGAATTGAAGTCCAAAGCACCCAGAGGGCCGAAGTTTTCCCGTGACTGACAGCTGTTGAGCAAGACCTTCGTGTGTGTCTTTCTGCCATTTCTGCCAGGATATCTGTGTTGTGTTCATCAAAACAGGGCCAGGTTTCACACTGAGTGTATAAATACCTTTAAAAACATATTAACTATATATATTACTGTGTTAGAGTGTCATTTTGTGTCATTTTGGTTGGTGGTGTGCCCCAGGATTTTGTAAATGTAAAAAGTATGCCGCGGCTCAAAAAAGGTTGAAAAACACTGGTTTAAGGGACTGTGACCTGGCCCTCTATTTAAAAAGTTTGAGGACCCCTGCTCTAGCCCTCCAGGTGTTTGGGGCTGCAACTCTCACAAGCCTCAGCTGCCTTGACCAATTGTAAGAATTCTGGCAGCTAAAATCCAAAATGCCTTGAAGACTGGAACTTGGTAAACACTGTTGTACCCTAATGCACAGAACCAGGAAAATAAACAAGATTAATTTGAATTATCAACACAGAATGGCAAATATTATTTTTTTAAACTACAACAATATGCTGGTAAGCAGAGTCATATGATTAGAAAACAGTGATTGAAGTAGTGAGATTTTTATGTAAAAGTGACTACATCCTCTTATTTTATTTATTCATTTATTATTCGATCTTGTATGCCACCACTCCCCAGGGGCTCGGAGCGGCTCACAACACCCAATGTAAACACACTATAAAACAAAGAATTAGCAATTAATTAAAACAAAGTTAAGGTTCAAATGCCAACCGAAACAAATGAGTCTTACAAGCCTTGCGAAAAGTGTTGGGATTTATTATGCAGATAAAAGAAGCCAAGCATACTTATGACACATTGCATTCTGAAGGGCTTTTGTGGAAAATTGTAGAATTAGTCCAAAGACAGAACAAATGTTGTGGCTCATATCACAATAAATAGATGCCAACTGTAACACACGTATAGTAGCCTTACATAGTTGAAATTTATAGGACTTCCAATATCTGAATAACAAATTTATCATAAAATGTTGAATTTGTATGAACACACTTGTAGCTCTTGGTTGGTTTCATTTTGCTGGCTTCCAAGTAAGAACTCTTATAAACTGACACCACTCCTACATTGAGCAAGTCTGTATACCAAATGGTATTGAGTGTGACACATGATCATTTCTAGATGTTGTGATTCTTTCTCCAAGAAAATTGAACTGGTAATTTGGACATGAATGGACTGGAAGTTTCGTGCAATGACTAGAGTGTCTTGGTTTGGATTTTGTTATTTCACAGTTTCAGTCATCCCTGGATTTAACATTTTTGGCACAGAGAAAAGAATTTTGGAGCACGGATAAAAAGAAAACCTTGCACATCAAAGCCTATCCCATGGCCTATGATTAAAAGAATCTTTCAAGTGAACAGAAAAATGTGATTGGCTATGGTAATCACAGATAAAACCTTTTTTTCCTTCCAAAGACACCTGAAATCTCCTACAGACTATTCCACAGTGCACAAGTGTCATCTTAAGACCTCATCTTTCAAATTCTGAGCTTGGTAGTAGAAATGGTTTGAGGAAGCTTTAATGATGAATAGGCTAGTACAAGAATGAAATATATTTCAGCGCTTATTCACCTTATACTTTCATTTTTCATCATAAGGATGGGGGCAGAACAACCGCAACAGGAGAATGATGAAAGCTGTCAGTTGAATTACAAATCCTGAAATCTACAATTGGTAGTAATAAAATATAGTATTTAAAATATTACAGAATTCTAGTTATATAGATTCCTGACAGCACACATATTGTTTATGTTTAAAGCCCTGGCATGATATTTGGGGATTCAACTCCCAAAAGCCTTACCCAACATATATAATAATAAGAGAGATTTAGTCCAAAACATCTGGAGAGGCAGAGATTTTTCCATTGGTGACTTACAGAGTCAGGGTACTTAGAGTTAAAACATTCTCAAGTAATATGGTTTGTATTGATGTTAGCTTTAAAAGCAGAACCATACCCCTCTCTAAATTGGAAAAGAACATTAGTTTGTCTAGTGGGTTGCTTATGGGATTAGGTATCACTATGTTTTGACCTGTTGTTCCTCATCCCATGAATATTTTAATTGGCCAATCCCATCCAGTTAAACCAGTGGTTCTTAACCTGTGGGTCCCCAGGTGTTTTGGCCTACAACTCCCAGAAATCCCAGCCAGTTTATCAGCTGTTAGGATGTCTGGGAGTTGAAGGCCAAAACGTCTGGGATTAACTGAGAACCACTGAGTTAAGCATAACTATAGATCCAGCATGATCTGGAGAAAGCTGCCCACAAAATGATATAATCCATACAACCAGTACCATCTCTTCAAGATAAAGGGAGAGAGGTTAGAGAAAGATAAAATACTTTTGCATATAGCAAATACTTTAGTTGTGGAATTCATTGCTGAGCAATACTAACACAATTTAACATCCCCCCCCCCCTCAAGAGTGGGGTTCATAATAGACTACATGCTATTAAAACTGTTTTATTTGGGTTTGTACATCTTTTTCTTTGGAACTCGTTTATAACACCCAAGGCTTAATAAGAACACTATTGCATTGCATTGTGGGATCTGGTGTTCCTCCTTTGATAATGCATCTATTCATTTATTTATTTATTTCCATCATTTCTACCCCGCTTCTTCTCAACCCCCGAGGGGGGACTCAGAGCGGCCTAACAACAGCAACGATTCGATGCCACATAGTATACATATAATAAAAGCAAACAGTTAAGAATAAAATACATTAAAAATACAATTAACATTAAAATGCATCGTGTACATTCACAACAGTTAAAACAGTATTCCATCCATAAGCATTAGGTCTTGCCCACCAGATTGCCATCTCAATCCAATCAAAGTGCCATATCATGCTAAAGTGCAAACGCTTGGTCCCATAACCTAGTGATTTTGCATCTAGCATTTCAATTAAAGCTCCTCTGGGTGACAGTTGACAGCTGAATTTAGGCTGGTGGAAGTAAATGTCTCCCAGAAGACCTGAGTGGATGGAACAGATTGCATAGGGGAAGGCAATCCTGCTCATCTCTTAGACCAGAGTTTCTCAAACTGTGTTTAAGACTTCGGCTCCCACAATTCCTAACAGTTGGTAAGCTGGTTGGGATTTCTGGGAACTGAAGTCCATAACATCTGGTAGAACACAGTTTGAGAAATACTTTCCTAGACTAAAACCATGTAGACAATTAAAAATAACCAACTCTTTGTTTTTCACTGAAACTAATCAGCAACCAGTGGAGTGATTTT